>JANQDE010000041.1:0-126259 GCA_037157785.1 Cephalotes varians | reverse complement strand
CTAATTTTGATGAGATGTTCTGCAAATCTTTATGTATAACACAGGTAATAATAACATAAAATTTATGGTACTGGAGATACTGGAGGAAAATCTTCTTTCCTTTAAGCATTCTTAAGACTTTTTCCATTTAATATCTGAGAATTTTTAATAACTGTCGCTAAATAGAAATTATTAAATAGATGTTTATATTTCAGAAGTATTAAAATTTTCTATTTATTAATTTATTAATTTTACTTATTTTTAATTTTATATTATTATTTTACTTGTTAAGTTTTGCAACTACAATGATTGATGTCGCGTTCATATCTCATTCGACAATTTTTCTCGTATTTCACGATAATCTCTCTTTTATACATTTTTTCAATCTTAATTACAGTCTCCCAGCTTCATATTCTTTCAATTTTCTTCACCTCGTTTATCTTTGTACGTTCGGTCTTGCTTCTCCATGTCTCCCTGACCGACTGAGAGAGGAAAGGGAGATAGAAACCCCGCGGGGCGGATAGGAAGGAGGATCGAGTTCTGTTTGCGGGCCGACATTAAACATTCAAAGGGACGGCAAAAAAGAAGATGCATTTGCATCCCGCACTGCAACTGCGGGCTCCCGGAAAAAAACATAAATAATTCAAGAGTTTTTACGGGACCGTCGGGAGTTAGTCGCCGGGGGAGAGAAAGCGAGAGAGCGGCTGGAGGGAGTGGCGGTGAGACTCGCGACAAGAGCGGGTTGATTTGCGGGGCGGTAGGATGCCGAATCAGTCATGACGCGCCAAACGGCCGAATAAACGGCCGAAAAATGATGTCGCGTCCTATGTCGACTTCGTCGGCGAACTTCGTAAAGCCGATAATGTTTTTCGATGTAGAGCAGATTTTGCGCGAAATATCGCTAAAAATTGTTTATGGAATAACCGGACGGACTATCTCGGCAGATGTCTGCAGCGTTGCAATCTTCGTATAAAACCTTGCGCCGAAAATTTAATGTTTGTCACCGTAGTTGTCACGGCGGTTGTATATTTTCGAACGGTGGAAAATCACAGGCGTTAAATCGTTTAATTGCGCAACATTTTTTTCAGTTTCCACCGTCTACAGATTTGGGAGCTTACATTTTACAGAATTTCTGAACTTGGATTTACATATAAAAGAACTTTCGCGCGCGCAAAAGATCGCGCGGAGATTCAGTCGACGGATTGATTATGTCAAGACTATGTGTGATCGTTCTACTATGTAGCGATACGTTCATTTTCTCTCGTTGCTATTTCCCATTGAAGAAAATCCAGGCCGGAATATATTGGAGTACCTGAATCGTTTGCTCGTAATGTCATTGCCAGGAATATCGATCTCTAGATAACTGGCGGCCAAACAAATCTTAGCCGAAACTAATTTAGCTTTTCCGTAGATAAATTGTCGATATGTATGACACGAATCCAGTTTTGGTTCTAATATGCATCTAAAAATTGCCGTGAGTGTATGAAATCGTTCGAGGCATGTTATTCGGTCGGGCGCGGGAATCAAATGTTCGCAATTGCGGCTGTAAATATTTTTGCGCGAGACACGTTTTATTTATTTATTTTTTCATCGAGACTTTGCCAAAAACGCAATTTTATTCTCGATCGTCCGCAGTTGCGTCCATGGATGACAGCGTTGCCTCTATGATGTCGGTACTCTATGAACCGTGAAAAAATTGTTCTTAAATGTTGCAAAAATAAAAGCTTTTGTGGAGATTTTCAGAAAGAAACATAACAGCAAATTTCAGAAGTATCTTCTATTGTATTGGCACGTATCTTCTATTGTAATTGCTATATTGTAATTTGAAAAAAAAGACAGCAATTTTTTCGATAGTATTATACAATATTTAATACACTAAAGATCAACAGTTGCACGATAATTTATTATATTTTTATAATAAAAATTTTAAAAAGAATTTATTTTAAAGAATTTATTTTAGAAACTTAATGCGTACATTTATTATATTTACGTACATTTAAAATTGAAAGCTAGAAAGCTGGAAACTTCTGTCGAGAAAAAATTCATCAAAACACGCCTATGAGTTCTGCGAAATGAGACTTGCGGTAAGAGACTCTCTGTATACACAAGCAAATTGAAGTAAGTAAAGTTAAGCGCCCTAAGGTAATTTAATTTGTTTTTTTTCGAATATTCCTCGATATTCTCCATCTTCTGCTTCTTCTCTTTCTCCTCCTTCTTCTTCTCTGCGAAGTATCTCGGTGAAACTTCAATTGCGACTTGGTATTAATCTTGTTAGATATTTTTTCTTAATAATCGGCCATGGTCCGCTATTTATTAAGGCGAGTTTCACGCGGTGAATGGTCCACGGGATGAAATTCTTTCGCGACGCAGATCACGAAATTCTTTCGCGTGCGTGAATCGGTTAGGGAGATTGCAATCGGGGTCGAATACCTTGATCGAATGTGTTGCGAGCATTCGACATCCTCGCCCGGCGACATCATTCCGAGCGTAACACAAGGCTTCCCGTTTCAAAACTCGGTATCTCCACTCGATGCTCTCGTTACCGTATCTACTGTGACATGCAATAACAGGACGGGAGATAGCAAGCCTTTGAAAAATCACGAACTTGATACATTTTTTTTTTTTGCGCAATGTTTTCCATTCATTTAATTGTTATCGTCACTCTCCATTTGAAGTCAATTTAAAGTTTAATGGCAATTGTGCCACGTACAGTCTCTAGAAATGCTTTAACATCGTTTTCTATTGGCATTTCGCATGGAGTGTCTGTGTGACAGTACATTTTAAAATATTTTTATTCCCCAAATGCGTGAAAATCAATTAAATATTGCTTGACAGTATCCTTCATGATGTGACGATTTTAATTGATCCGTACCTCTAAACGTTTCATGTAAAACCCTGTCTTATATGTTGTGCTACTATAGTCATAGCTATAGCCCCGGCATCGAATGGTCGCGCATACCGAGATGGAATTATTAGTCGGCGGGATATGCCGTGCGCAATTTCGGAATATCTACCGGCGTCCGAAGGATCCGACGACGAAGTCGGGAATCATGGAAGGGCTGGGGAGACCTCGGGGTTTCGAAGGGGTTTCTATCGGGGAAAGTTTTAACGGCGCTTCATTAAGCAAAATAGTTTCATACGTACGGTCGTACATACGATGCGGGCGTGTCGGTATTCGGAGGAAGGGGATGCGAGTTTGAACGCGACGGGAAACGGGAACCCGAGAGAATGGCGCGCGGCTTGCGTTTGCTAATCCGGCGGCTCGCGGCCCCGAATTGTTTCCGGGCTGCAGCCAGAACGCGTTTACCGACGACAATAATCGTCGCCACTCGACGCGAAACGTCAGAGGAAACGCATGCGATAGCGCGACTGCGGAGAGCAAAAAGCGAGAGCGGCGGATTAATTCCGCGCTCTCGACGCGATGCCCCGGATATTACGCTCTCGCTACGAACGTGCCGAACGCGCGATCGCAGCGTTTTCGTTCGCGTTTACGAAATCCGACCGATAGAATGGAGCAGATGGTACGAGATGCAGTTTCCAGGTCTTCTGGCGTATTTTCATTAAAAGAGAAATTTTCTCGTACAATGTCGTTTACGTGACGTTGACAATAAAATGAGCGTACGGGTCAAATACGGCGAGTAAATACGATAGACGCGCTGGCTTCGACCATCGTGATTTTTATTAAAGCCTATCGTCATTCTGATTGCTCCTCCGACTCTGGCTATCGTGACAAATAAACACGACACCAAATGACACTGTGTCGGATTTTGAGTTACTGGAGAAAGAGATGGACGTGAAAATGGGACGCCGGAGGTTCGCCGCATTGGCCTGAAAAAAGCGTGTATCAGTATCAAGCGTATTTGGTTTCTGTCGTGCTCCGCCACGTTGACAGGTCCGAACGTTTGACAAATGAACGTCAAGCGTTGACAGAGACAAACTGGGGGATGCGTTTCTCACAGCTTAATGTCTTTTTATTTTCATGTGAGAAACTTGTAGCTCGATGCAGTTTTGCGAACGCCGGGTGACGCGATTACCATTCTCTCCACGAAGTTACGTTACGCTTAAGTGCAAAGCGGCCGGGACACTTAACGATCGGCAATCAGGATCCAGAAAAGGACGCCACCTTCTCGCTTCACGCCCCCGGTCGCCTATTCTCCCCCAAGCGCGGCTTCTCTCGCTCTTTATAATTCTTGGCGAAACATTTTTTTCCCCCCCACCCTTTTCATCTCTCTCAACAGCCCTCTCCACCTACTCCCTCCCGGCCCTCCTTCCTCATTCTCGACGCCCATCCCGTCGTCGTTTGCATAAAGTGAGCTATCCGCGCTTTTAATATACGCAAATGAAGTTACGCGCCGGAACTAATCATATTTGCATGCGGAACAGCAATCTCCTTTGAGCCCTTGTCATACTTATTACTCCAGTTTAGTCGCTGGAGAAAATTTTATGACGAACAGCGCCGGTTTGTAGCCGGCGCGAGGATCATCAGGCGATTGATCGCCTTTCCCGAAGAAGATGCAGTCTCCTATCAGCGCTTAACGCTTAAATATTCTCATTTCGTCGCGTTAAACCGCTTACTTGAAACTATCGAGAAATAATTACTATAATGATGCTGCAATTACGACATATTGCTCGCATTTATTCCAACACAAATTGATGTAAGGCAAGGATATCACGGATCGCTCGTTCGTTTCGAATTAATATAAAAAAAACATGCAAATCGTAATATTATTTATTCTTTATATTTCAAAAAAATCAAATAACATTTTGAACGAGGCATTGCGCGGTACAGTTTCTTAACTGTAGAGTTTTCGTTTCTCGTAGACTCAAATCTCGTAATTTCTGCAAATCAGCGGCTACAACGATCGAAACTTTGTTGGATTAAAGTTACGTCGTAATACCGGCTCGTTCATTAAGGATTAAAGGCCGAGTCAGCCGTTTCGGATGCAATATGACAATGTAAGGCAAACGTCGTCGCAGCCGGCGGGTTTGCGAAACACTCCTCGAGGAAGTCCGCAACTACGGTAGAGACGGTGGTATTCTTGTCGGTATTCTCGTAGAAACTTCCGGGAGCGCGACGTTTGTCGTTCCTCCGCAATCGCGTTTAATTAATTATCGATCGATCCGCCATGGGCGTTCAATCGAATACGTCTCGTCGACTGACAATGAGAACGGAGCCGGGCGGACGGTATTATACGACTGTAATCGAAAGACTTAGCTCAATAATGTGATTTATCGATCCGGCGTCGATTTGACGGCGCCATATCGGCCTATTCAATAAATTAAAATCGGAATTCTATTGAAAGTAGACTCCGTTAAATTCGTGTATTTTCCAATGTATTTTCTTATAGCTATACTTTAACTAAAACTATACTTTATACCCTATATTTTATTCTATACTTTATACTAAAAACACAATGAAAGCGATTGGATTTGCGTCAAGTGCGAACCATGTTTAAGTTTGAAATATTATAAACTTTCGTTAAACATATATTGTAACAATAGCGAGGTTCCACTCTGCCCTCTCTGTTGAATATTATGGAAAATACTATGTAATTATTATGTAATGTATTACGTAGTGAAAAATATTGTAGAACCTTCTGAAATTATAAAAAATATTTACTGAGATTATTTGAAATAAAATGAAGTTTATAATGAAAGCATAGCGCTTTCGTACGCTAGAATTAACGTAGATTCAATTTACTTACACGAAGTTACTTAAAATACACGTAATAATAATGTAGTTGCGTGACTTTTGTTGCGCGACTATGTATATGTTTAACTTGTATTACTTTATTTACTTATATTACTTATATTGAATGCTTAAAGAAACATTGAAAGTATAAGAACGACGTAAAGTAAAAATGATTTGGAAAACGATTTCGAATAAAGGGAGGAAAGAAGCTAAAATTATAACAAGAAGCGAATCTTTATTCGGAAGAAATTGTTTGCTCAACATGAAACGTTGCCATCGTTTATTCATTGTGTTTAAATAACTTCAATTTTCCGGGAACTCCGTCCGATATGCATTCGACGGCTGTATTATCATTGACTACGATGCAACCGCATTTTGGTCACGCACGATCGAGTATTATCGTCATCATTGGCTGTAGCGGCCATTCGTGAGCTACCGTGCATGCGGAGGGCAATCGCGGTCTAGAGAAACGCTTACAGACTACTCCTCCTCCTTATATTGTATCGAGAGATACTTGCGTCGATAACGAAGCGCTAATAATAAACGCGCGTGCCAACTACTACTAGATTCACTATAAAAGATTTAGAAGCAGACTGAACCGAATGTCAACTAAAACTTTTCGCGCTAGGAAAAATCATAAATTATTAATATTAAAATGGCCTAATACATAAATACATTTTATTAGTGATTAATCACATATTAAGATGAGAAATCCTTTTTCCAGATTGTGTATTAAGTATTCTTCAAATAATATATGTATTAATTTACTAACTTAACAATTTTCTCCAAAATTCTTGCTCGTACAATAAAATTGTAGAAACATAAATTTCATTAACCACACTGACCATCACCTTCTTTTCTCTTTTTGCTTCCAGGTGTAGTAATGTTCACCCACTAACCCCGCGAAGAATCCGCTACTAACATAAAAATGCACTCCTAACTAACCAACACGACAGATCACCGATCATCATAATCGTCGGCATTATCGTCTACGGGTCGTAGCGCGGTCGTCCCGCGGAACGATCATGCGAATCTCCGAAAATGCGCAGGACCAGCAGCAACGGCCTCAAGCTCGACCTGACGGAGAACACGCCAGGTAGCTCGTTGTCGCGGCTGCCGAATCTGGTCGAGCATGCGGAGACCTGCCAGGCGCTATCCGCTGGAACCGGTGAGAATTTGAGCAGCAAATTGCCTAACGTGGTCGAGGGCTCGATGGACTATGGTAGCGAGCGAAGGTCCTCCCGTTACCTGGAGTACCAAGAGATCAAGTCCTATCAGGATCCCCAGTCGTCCGCCTCGGCGGCGCCGGCCTACGAGGGGGCCTACCACGATCAGTCGAGAGGATACCGGAACTACGATCGTAAGGGGGGCGTCGGCTTCGATCGGGAGAATCTCGAGAGGTACGATAACAGGATCTACCCGGAGGACGGATTAAGATACGGCGCCGATCGCCGTGTGGATCAGCGCACCTATCAAGAATCAGATCTGGACGCGCCTTACGATCGAAACGACGCGCAAAAGCTCAGCAGAGCTTATCCGGAGCTTCAGGATCCCAGCAGGCGATACTCGCGCGACCTGACTGATTACGAATACGCATCACGTTACGCCGAGGAGACGCTAAAACTGGAGCCTAAGAAGGATCACCATCACCATCATCATCCGGGCAAGATCTATGAGCAAGCCGCCTCCAAGGGTTACGAGTCGGGTGTGAAGACTCACGATTCCGCTTACGATCTGGCCACCTGCGCCGGACAGCAGGAGCCACCAGCCAGACAGTATGAGAGCAAGTATCACTCGGTCAGCAAGATGTATGGCACTCTGCCCAGGTACGAGACTAGCAAATCTTACGAGCCGACTTACGAGTCCAGACCCACCTTTGAGCCCAAGTTTGACGAGCAGTCGTACGAGTGCGGTGGTAAGACCTACGAATCCAAGTACGAGTTGACAAGCTCGAAGAGTTATGAGAGGACCAAGTATGAGAGCAGTTCGTCGTCCAGATATCAGGACAAGTCGTACGATCAAACTTTGAAAATTGGCGAGCTGAGCTCGTCCTCGTCCGGTGCGTACGTCAGGAAGCATCAGGATCAGGAAGAGACTAGCGCGGAGAAGATGAATGGGTACAGGAAAAATAATTTTGAGGCTTACGGGGTTTATTCGGATCCCGAAGACGATCATGGCTTCCTGGCGGACAAGAAGGCGCCCCAATATACTTACAAGGGCGTCGTGGTGAACGTTAGCGGGGAATCTGCGGTGGTCGATCAGAAACGATCCAAGGACAGCAGGCAAACCGAAGTAATCAGAAGCCCTTGGTGCAGGGCAACGATACTGCTGCTCCTATTGGTGCTCCTGGTTGTCATCTTCGTCTTCGTCGCTGGAATACTGTTGTACTTTAATTGTGAGTTTCTATCATTACTTGACATATTTTTTGCGAGAAGTTTCACGTTTTATTTTTTACATGCAATTTTACAAAAACCAATGTTTATTCAACTTTTCGTTCATTTAAAAATAATTTGGAAACGTTTTTCGCATGAAATGTATTTCAATGTAAAAGTGTGTTCATCGTAGATACTTTTTGTAATAGAAATTTTGTTATAGCTTTCGGCATGTCGAAATTAATATCGCGTGCAACAAAATTCATCGGGGTTCCAATGCCAACGAAATGCGAGAATTTATTTGAAAGTTGTTAGTATTTAATTTCGAAACTTTTAGTATTTAATCTACATTGTGCATTTTAAAATAACTTGTGTATGTTATAATTCATTACGAACGATAATGCGGCTTTTTGTGATAAATTTGCTAATTTCTCGAATTTAATTTAAATCAAATTTTATGTCATGGAATAAGAGAAAAAAGATATTATACATTCAGACATAAAATAATTGAAACTTTAAATATAATTTTCAGAAGTAGCAACTTTTGATATCAATCATTTATTGTGGCAAAAAACAACAAATTTTTCTGTCCGACACGTAACGTCGAATGAATAGTCATGTTCGTCGATTTAATTAAATTTACTTTCTCGACAATAGCTAATTAAGGGTAATATTTCATGGCTGCTCGATAACAATCCGCAACTTTCGAAAACGATCGTTACTAATAAACTTTTCATGTTACTTCTTTCTTCGTTCACCGCCTGTTAACAAAACTTGCCATTTTCCTTATACACTGTATTCTAAATACAATGCACTTCTTGCTGACTACAGATATCCGAGCAAACACGTACACGGAAAGAACAGTTTCGTTAAAGTATCTAAAAATCTAGCTAGATACAGATCTGAAAATAATTTTGTTTGAATCAAATTAATTGTATTATATTATATTGTATTACATATTATATTATATTGTATTATATTGTATTATATAGGATACTTAAATTGATTAATAAGACGTCGAAGCTTTGCAGCATTACTTATTATGTTTAAGCATCCTACATAATTTTGACAATCCAACAAAATTATTTACAAATTTATCTATCTAGTTATAATAAATTTGTAAATATTTCAGCAAAATTTTTCAAATTGTGTAGATAATTCTTTTTCTTCAAGGATTAACCTTATATTTGTCACTATTTTCTAAATTTCTCAAATCTTCATTAAACTTCGATTGGAGATTATGATGTGTAACTTTTTCGAAGCTTAATTCCGCATTTTTCAACTCACTAATCTGTAAGATTCACGATAATGTTTAGAAAAATTTCAGCTCACGGAAGAAAACAATACGGCATATACCATTATATATATGAAAGTTTTATTTATTTCTCTCGAAACATCCTGTATCGCACCCAATTTATTTTATTGTCACGCTGCAGCATTCGTGAGTCGACTCGGCGATAACGGCAGGTGATTTAGCTAATGAGTATCCGATACCAATTATTTACGGGCGTTTTCGCGTTTGCTATAGTAATAGTCACAGTACGACGATAAACGATGGCTAGTACAACGACGAAGACGACGACGGTGACACGTGCCGACGATACATTAAGCCAGAACGGTTACTGTCTCCACGGCAGTTTTATGTGTCGAATTTGACATGCCGGGCACGTAGAGACTTACCACTAGCGAAACTGTTCGGTCGGAATTACAATGCGACTAGTGGATGGAGGGCGGATCGGTGGGTTTAAGGAAAATAGGTGGAAAAGAAATGACGGACCGTGCCGGACAGACCAATCCGTTTTCGCTTCGTGCGCGATCGTGTTTGTTGAAGACGAATGACAACTGGAGGGAACGCGACGTCACATTATCAGGGAACCTAACAATTTTCTGTGACCTAACATAAAGGAAAGCCGGAGGCTCGTGCTAGATTTAAATGTTCGCGGGAGCAAATCGGCAAGCTTGATTTGGGATCAAACTTTGGAAATTCTTCGTGTATAAAATTTTATTCTAAAACAAAAAAAATGGTAGAGTGAACGGTAACGTTTTTACTTAGTTTACCGAATAGAGAATAACTAATTGAACAACTTCGTCGATTCGCGCGCGCGCGAGTGATTAATTTCAACGCCAAACTTGCTAATGGATCCTGTTAAAAAATTTTAGGTAAATGTATACAACGCAGCGAACGCGCGGACGTTAACGTTGAACTACGGACATTTTCAGGCGGAAACATCCGCGGAGCGGAAAAAAAAAATGGAGAATATTCGGCGGTGAAATATCGCGATAAATACTGTCGTGAAAACGTGTGCAGAAGTACTTTTCTGCTTACGCTTATGGTCAAGCCCTATATCAAAACAAGGACCCTTCCCCGCAGATAAGCTTGTTATAGGACAGCACGAGATCATAACAGTTTATAGCCTCCGCTATGGCAATCGGCTGTCCCGTAGTTTGCATAGATGATTCATTTTCAATGAATTATTCCAATGAATCAGAAACTTGACAAAGTGAATAATTTTTAAGTTAACATTGTATAAAACGTTATCGATTTCTTGTGACGTAAAATAAAAAAATCGCGCGTTAATGAAATTATACACACATATATATATTTATAATACTGTATATAATAGTTACGTACATACTTTTTACTTAACAATTATATATGTGTATGATTAAATATTATATTTTAAGTATGTAAGGTATACTGGCAAAATGTAACTGGAAAAAATGTAAAATATATTTTTCCGAATATAATAACGGAGAGAAAAATAATTATTTCTATATTAAAGCTACTGTTTTAATTTCATGTATATTTGATACCCAAATTTTTCAAGTTTTTTTTTTAAATATAATATGTTAATGTAATAGATTTACATGTAATACATTGAGCTCGAAAAATCATGTATCTTACTCAGTCTATTATTATTAATAAGTTTCGAAGTTACTTCGCCATAAAGATTTATCGCTCACCTGTTTACAGCCTGCATTACATGTATGAGGAAAGATTCACTATATCCTTTAGCTACATTTTAAAAAAGCGATAATATCATTCGCGATAAAAATTTTTTTTTCTAACATATAACGTATGTTTATTGGAACAAAAAAGAAGACAAAGAAAAGAGTGAAATGAAGTAACTTGTTCATATGAAACCAATTCTAGATGGCAAATAAAAAAAGTGGTCATAAAATAATATATTTGAAAAAAATATCTATTAACAAAAACTCTATTTTTCAAATAAACATTAATAAATTGTTAGAAATTTTATTTAAAATTCTGCTTGACAAAATTTTATTAATGTACTTTATTATAAGTTTGCCCACGTGGTTTCAATATAACTATATCAAAATCATCATTATTATTTTCAATTATAACACAAATGAAATTAACTAACAATAGTCTACTTTAGTTTCTACTTTAAGAAAACAGTAAAGATTTGCAACGATTTTTATTTTTATATTTCAGAAGACATTCAATGTTTGCATAGATTCCACGTTGTAAGTTCTTCGCAGATCACACTGAATCATATACGTATAATCTTTGTTCCACTCTCTGAACAGTTTTCTATATTCGCCTCTGTACTACGTTTCCGTTTATGAGATACTATAAAGCGCTTAAGTAAGCTTCGCATTTGCGAAGAATATAAACTGTCTCGTTGCGATCATCCCGGGCCAAGTCATCCGCGAGAAACGAGCAACGCACGTCCCGATTCGTATTTATAATCGAGCGGAAGAGCAGTTCGTACATTATTACGAAGAAAGTAAAACTAAGCTGCCACCCAGCTCGCCTTAGCTCCTTTCTTCTCGGATATCGGGTGTATTCGATATGGCCGCTACATTTTTACGCAGTTTACGGAATGTTGTTGCGGTTTGAAAATAGCCGCCGTTGTATTTTATGTTACTGGACTTTTACGCCAGCATTCTACCGTCGCCCATTCATTTCTTCCCCGCCTTTCTCGAGGAATCTATTAGAATAAAGCCGGAATAGAGACGGAAGCAATCTCTTTAGCGAATAGAGATAAATTTCGCGCGACACGTTCGTGTTATTGTATTGTTGTGCATATTATTATGGCTGAACAATGATAGCCTGTGACATTTTGGACAACACATGGGATATGTGGGATAATGCAATAAAATTCGCAATGCAGAAAAATTTTGAATAGTCGACGTGACTGGCTTGCAGGCGGCTCGAGAGAGGAGAGCGTGGGCACGCTCCCTTTCGCAAATCACCGTGACTCGCTGTCGTCGTGTAAGCCACTTTTTTCTGTCCATGTCTGCTTTCCCGTGCGACAGTGAAAAGATCGACGTTTCACCTGCAATGGCACAGTAACGTCGGCCGGTACTTCGATCGAAGAATCGTTTCAGCGCCCACTTGCATGGTGTTCATTCTGCAGTCAGATGTTTTCCGAAGTCCGTTTTTTAACGATAAAAATTTAATACATGATATATCAAATATCACAATTTTCATATTGATCGTTAAATGAAAAACTTGAGACGGCTAATGCTACAGGTTTAAAAAGTATTTATTTGTTCAAATTGCACGATCTGAAATTTCGTCTGTGAAGTTAACGGAAGAGTGATTTACAATTAAATCTGAAATACACGGAAGAATGATTTTGCTGAAAGAAAATTTTTATTGAAAATAATTTTATTGAACTATCAAAATCATGTAGAACGCTCAAACCAATTGCTAGAATATCAAAACTTTTAGAGCATTGCTTATTATTTTTGAGGTTCCAACAAAAATTATTTTGATGGTCGTGTATAATTTCCGTGTATATAATTTCTGTCGATTTTTGTCTGAAATAAATTGATCAATATTCTCTTTCTCTCTCTCTCTCTCTCTCTCTCTCTTTATAATATGCTTGATGCTTACTGCGGATAAGATATGGTCTGGCTCGTGGCAGGCATGCGATCGAGGGTGGATTCAGTTGCCCCAAGACACCCAGTACAAAAGCCCATGTCAATTCCCTTCCTCCCTATATATTTCGAGCGCCTGCGTTTGGCGGCGGTCGACCGGGGCGTTCGAGCGATTCGGTTTATTTTTGGGTCAAGTTTTCGCCCGGCCGCTTCGCAATCAGCCGGCGCATTGTCCGGCGCGGACAATACAACCACGGCGACGGAATCCCGACGCGCGTAGGAATCCCGGAGTTATCGTTCGTCCGCGCGCGGCTTGTCGAATCGGCATGTTTTCGCAGGAATTTTCGGAAATTCAATTCGGATGCCGGCGCGGCCTCTAACACCGTCTGCGACGATTCCCGATTTCATTGAGCCGCGCGTTAAGTGGCGAACCGTGATAATGATGACGATTACGTGACATTTACTTAATTGTTGCGAAAAAATAAAGTTGTGTGACAGAAGTTGTAGAATGAAATAGCTCAACAAAGGGGCTTGGAATTATTTAAATGTTTGTCGAACGAAAATTAATCTCTCTCGTCCTCCCAAAGTCGTCAAGGAATGCGCATCTGACAGCCGACGTGACAGTTCTGGAACACCCTGTATATAGCCACGAACGTGCAGTACGACGGCTTTGGCGCAGGATCGGGCTTTAGTATGTAAGGCACGTGTCCGCATCTGCCTTTATGAGAGCTTCCCGCGATTCCACCATTTCGTCCTCATTCTCTAGAGCAAGCTTGCCGCGCGCGGAGAACGGGCTCGGGGTTTCGGGATTAAGGGCGTCGCCGATCATATTAAGGCCGGAGATATCTCGCCCGCTCCTTATCCGTCGTACGACCCCCATAAACCCACAGTCGGGGTTTGTTCCACATAAATTATAGAGACTACGCCGGTTTCTGGATATATTGCCGATATGTCCTCACGTTGATGTAAATGCCACAAGTTCGTCAATATACTCAATAGGATCCCTTTCGTCCCTTTCGTGATAGAATGAAGCAGGATTGCTCCTCCAAGATAATTCAGTCGAATTCATTGTCGAATCGCATTGTCCCATCAATCATGATTTCGGCGATCTTGATCCTGAATAGTGCATGAAAGACTTTAACCGTCTTTTCTCCTTCTTCCAAACTGCGTCCATTTCCCGGAAGGTAACAAGTTGCCTCTAAAAATTAAATGCCCAAAACAGGAGGTTGTAAGAGCTACTACGTTTGCGGATGTTTCCGACACAGTTTCAGACAACCGCGCGCGTAATTCGACGCGGCGGGTAAATTTGGCATCCTGACGAGAGGAATGTTTAACTCGGAAGTTAACACACAGCGCGTTTCTTATCGCGTGCGCTTCAGCGTACGAATCAGATTGCGGCGCCTGCAATTCGCTCTCCTCCTTCTCCCTCTTGCCATCATCCCTCAACATTGTTAACCCGATACGTATTTCCACGTCTCGCGACCGCACATGTAATCCACCCCTCGCCCTATTCGAGATAATCGCGTTACACGACACATTCGCATGCAGCTGCACGAACGCGCAAAGTTCCGGGGATTCCTGCGCGGCGCGGAAGCCGCAGCTGTGCTTGATCGCCGTTACGAAAGATAGGCGGATTGTTCGCGAATCCATCGACTCGCTCGTTCCTCACTCGCGACGGACAGCGGATCCGGAGTACTTGAACGCCCTTTCGCAATCCCCGCCCGCTACCCTTCGACGTTCGCGTGGAACGTAGAGCGGCACCGATTGCCATTGCACCCGATGGGAGGGCACGGTCGGGTGGAAAAAGGCGCGGTGAAATTGGATCTTTGGGTAATAGCTAAATCGCGAGCGGAATTTTGCCTTGCGGCACCCTGGACGAGATTGTGGGCTACCTTTTGCGGCACAAACATGGATAGTTGGGTTGTTGCGATATCAATATTTGGTATCGACATCAGCATAAAAAAGGCAAAAAAGAGAGCTATGAGAAAACTACGGTGCATTCGATATTGGAAATGGAAACGTTGAAACAGGAAAACTTGTTAATAAATTGGAAAGTTAATATTTTAAAAGAGTTTCTTATTCCTTAATATTTTAACCGAGTTTCGATTCTATGTATAACGGTATAAACAAGATTATTAAATATATACGCAAAGGATTTTGCTAAAGTATTTAAAATTTAACTACATACAGATCTGAAAATAATTTTGTTAGACCATCAAGATAATTACGTAGTATGTTCAAATTGCTAGAATATTAAAATATTTTACGACATTGTCAAAAATGTTTAATTCTTTTCTACATAATTATTTTGATGTCGATCCGACAAAATTATTTTCAGATCTGTGTCCAGCTAAATTTTTAGATGCTTCGGCAAAACTTTCTTTCCATATAAAACAAAACAAATGTTTAAAACAAAAAATATGCATGCGAATCTTTGGTGATATTAATGATTAATACGCGCATACGTCACATCGCGATAATATGTATATCTTCAAAAAAAAATCGCATCGATATCTTTTTGCATCGCAATACGCTTTATCGCACTTTCGGAATGGCGCTTATAAAATCGACGAAATTGCATTGCGGCTGTAAAATTCGTTAGTTTGCGCGCGATAACTGTCGGAAATTACGAGGCGAAACTTGCACCCTTTTAACTGATACAAGCCAAATTCACCGGCGAGATAAATTCTCAGGCTGTAAAAGCGCTGTGAGCTACGGGAGTTCGTATGCCGGAGGATTTGAAGCGATTTACTATTTCCATAAAGAGCTGGCGCGTTTGTTTCATACGATTTCAAATTACATTATTACAAGACAGACAGACAGACAGACAGACAGAGAGAAAGAGAGAGAGAGTGAGAGGGGAAGACGGGGAAATGTCGTTCATAAGAGAATGTAGCGAAATAGAAAGTTTAGTGCTACGTGGAATATCGTGGAGTATTCGTCACAACGAAACATCTTGCTGCGTGTGCATTAAATTAGAGAAGCACTCAAGGCAGACTAAATTTTATGTGAATTATCTCTGTGCATTCCGCTGAGAACAACGGAAACGTGGAATGACGTAGAAATTTTCTATCTCGCTTGTAACCTGACATACATTGAAAATTGAAAAGAATTAATCAGAAGATAATAACGTAAGATTCAACTCGATATGCGATTAAATGTGCATCAGTGGAACTGTGTAGCGAGGCTTACGTAATAACGATAAGGAAAAATTCCATTTTAATCTTTCCATTGTATGAAATAAAACGATCGTCGAATTTATATATCCCAACCAATTCCCGAACGGTTATCGCCTTCGCGAGAACGCGATGTCGTATCGAGTATATAGCGTGATATCTCGCGAGGATCCCCGTCGATGGCGTTTCCTCCGTCCGCGGCGCATGCAAATCCGACCCGAAAACTTTCGCGGGAAAGAAACTAATCGAAGTATCAAGTTGATTTAAGCACGGGGGGCGGCCGTGCCGTCGAGTTCTCTTCGGAGTCGGAGGGTTCCGACCGAGGCAAGTTCGATCCCTCTTTCACGTAGATTCGTCCGATTCTTCCGGGTGTTCGCCTCGAATTAACTCTCCGCCGGGATTGTCGAACGAGCAACTTCGCGAATCCTCCCCTTTCCCTTCGCCGTTCGGAAATTGGTGACCGGCACAATGGCGCACCTCTGCATTTCCGGCATTTCTACACCGGACTAAGGAAAATCTCTCCCTCTCTCTCTCTCTCTCTCTCTTTCCCCTCTTCCGTTTCCTTCCGTTTTCGCTCGCGGCGATTCTGAGATTTCCGGAAGGACGAAGACGAACAGAGCGCGGCGCAGACCGATGTCGAGGGTGGAAGGTCGCGCCAATCGCTCGCGATTGGGATTGTTCGCGAGTTACCGAGTTGAAGTCAAAGATTAATGTTAACTTCGCCGTCGAGTTAATAAGTTCGGCATCTATAAATCTCTCTTTTTGTTCTCTCTTTCTGTCCATCTTTCTATATCGCGTTTCTTTCCGTGTTGCTCTCTATCTTCTTCTCTTTCCATGTCTGGCTTTCCCTACGCTTTCCCCATTACGGACACTTTTCTCTCGTTTCACGTTTTCACACTCTGAACCTTCCTCAAGCTTTCTGAAACTCGAAAACTTTCGCGGTGAGAAAAAGCACGGCGTATCGGCGGCCTTCGGCAAGAAGCTCCCGAGCTTCCGAACGTCCTTTCCAGGATAGTTCCCTGCAGGAATCCGCGCGCTTTTTGTCGCGATTACTTACGCCAAATAGTTTTCCTATTATGCTATTCTCGCGTCGGCATTTACTCGGCGCTGTGCTTTATTTGCATTGAGAGGGCCGGGAGGGTGCCGCGAAACAGCTAATACGGATTATTTCACTTCCGCTGTCTGAACTTGTAATTCGAGGCATTAGCGCCGAGCGAAAACCATACAGCGTTTGTACAGGCAGAGCGCGCGAACAGATTCAGAAATAGATGAATTTATTAAATAAGAAAATTTATTCTATTCTGGTATTGATATTTATGAATCTTTTTTTTATTAATAAGATACAAATGTTCATGACTTCAAGAATAAATCGAAGTGAATAAAAATGCCTCTGTGAACCTCTGCGAATATTGATGCGCAAATATATTCAATCAGTTGTTACAATACGAACAAAGAGAAGAATGTATTATACTTGCTAATTTACATATCGCAAACGTTTCGACTTTAGATTTGAGTCCCCTTCAATGCCATAAATAAGAATTCCAGAAGTTACAGAAAAACCTTTTTTTATATCGCAAAGAAAGGCAGTGCGCAACTGTATAGCGCACCCCTTGAGAATCGTTGATTGTTATACATGAATCGTAACTTGGGCGGACTCTTATAAAATAAACGCACGATAAAGAAAGGGGAAATTTAATTTCAACGCGAGACGAGAACTCGGCTGACGGAAGCCGCGTGCGGAACAACGCGGGACCGACGTGGTCAACTTTCATAACTCTGACGGGCGGAAAGAGCCGGTCGCTAAGGACGCGGCTCCTCCTCTCTCCTCCTCGGGAAGCCTCGTCGGTAGAGCTGACGTTTAATTTAATAAAACCTTTCTTTTTCGCGCGCGATTTCGCGCGGAAAGGGGCGCGTTTCCGCGCCATTTCCCCTTTCCGAGGGTGTCGGTCGTCGTGGGTTCCGGAACGCCGTGTAAAATTCCTTCGGAAAAACTGCGCGAGCCAGCCGGGGTCCACCTTGTTAAGAACGTCAAACTTACGGCCGAGAGTTCGTCGGAACTTTGTAATTTCCAGCGCGCGCGCGCTGATTGACGTTCGCCTTTCGACGCGTATTTTTACAAGCTTCTCTCGCGGCCGACGTCATCGTATGAACGAGTGTGTCGGATCTTTGCGAAATAATGTCATCTGCGTCAATCAGTATGGTAGACGTAGTTAAAATTATGTGGAATGTTAATTAATTGATAATAAACTCTGTATGGTGTCGATTACCGAAGTCATTAGGGCGTTTCATTAAATTGAGAGGAAACTATGTACGCATTAATTTTGCACAATTGACATGAATTGTGGTTATTATTGTTACTCTATAGTACAGATCATTGTAATTACAAACCGTTCATAAATTTTTGATAAAACAAAGCGAATGTAAAACAAATTTCTCTTTGAAATTATACTGAAATGCTTATACGTAATTAAATTGTTGAAATGTACATTTAAATCATTTATTACAATCTTGTTACAATTCTCTTAATTTTTATGCATTATTAAATCTAGAAATAAAATTCATTATGAACTCAGACTTATGTTTTCTAGACTTTTTTGCAATTATCTTTAATTCGTTTGCTAAAGCGTGATAGCATTTGCTACAAGTTAATTAATATTGATCAGTCCAATATATTAATTAATATTAATATTGTTCGTGTTGAATACATTTTAGCTAGCCGCCCCTGTTCTCCTTCCGATCTTTAATTATTATGATTTTACAATGAAAATCAGGCGTGGGTTCAAGAGTTTATTCTTAATACCGATGTACGCGATTATACGACCATTAAGTTTCAGCTGCCTGCCGCCTGTCGCCGGTAGAAGTAGATCGATCACTCGCTCGCGTGACATTAATCCATTATTGCAGCAGAAATTCGCGACTGCTCGAATGAAGACGGCGCTATCGAATAACGTCGAAAGAAATTAATGTTGTAAGCCGGACTATATTTTCGCCATTGCAAATTACGTTCTTACATTAATAATTCCGCTCTTGCAAGCGGTACGAAAATGTTTTCTACTCAACGCCACCGTTTCTTGCCCGCTTGATGTATCGTCCCGCACGTTTTATCGACGATCTCTTTTTTTCGTTGTGTAATTATCCGCTCATTTCACGGTGCCGTAAGTTCAACTTCGTCCATCGCGAATCCGGGACAATGTTGTCGTCGAATTTCTCATCCAATGAAATTGGCAGACTTAAGTCCCCCCGATCTCGAACGTTGATATTTTCGTCCTGGAAAAAAATCATCGTGCATTCGCGGAGATATGTTATCGGATTTTATCCGTCCGTGTAAAAGTTTTTAGCGCAGAACGAAGAGACATGACAATTTATCGATACATATGAAGAGATTTCTGAAATAGGAAACTATTGAGTTACAAAACTGTCGCGGCAATTTCTGCCGCTACAGCCGTCTGTCAAAGCGCCGTCGAGTTTCATGCAATAAACTCCAAATTTTTTGTTCGATCTCACTTGGCCTATTCGATGTTTGGTTCATTTGATGATGTTTGCAAATTGACGGCTAATCCGAAAGTATTGATGTTTTATCGATAACAGCTAACTCGAGAGGAACATGTGCGTCAATCGTGCGTTCATTTCACATGTGTTGTAAAATATCCGATAGCTCGAGCAATGGTATCGATGAAATGTCGTTGCGACTTTCTTCTGCTTACAAGTCGACTGACAGTTTCAGTTATTAGCAACTGACAGCGGTTAACATCATCATCGTCAATTGTCATTACGTCCGACAGTTGACAGCTTAATGGAATTTCCGAGTAGCCCGCAATGTGGCCGAATTTGCGCCCTTCGTCTCCCTTTTAGCATTGCCCGACGAGTCTTGCATTATTGCTGTATCATCATTCCATCGACCCGAGATTACTTGGTCGAATGAAAGGGCATTTTCACACACTTGAAGGAAAAAGGAAAAACGTTGATGAAAATTTGATATTACGACGTTAAAGGCGGAAGAGGGAAAAACTAATTGTCACGCTAACACTGAGGGGGGTCACGTAAGAGTTCATTAGCCGCTTTACACAAGATTGTAATATTATCTGATAGGGGAGTTTATTCGCGAAACTTTCAATGGACAAAGGAAAGTTTCAACCCTTTTAAACCGAGGAGTCACCTCGGGGAAGCAAATAACGCGCAAGAAATAAGAAGAGAGGAAATGACTATTCATTTAATAATTATATCCTGAAGCTATTAGTGCTATCATCGGGGAATATCGTCTTTAACTCGTTATACCGTAATTGATTGTACATTCTTGTCACTCTTATTACTCGATTAAAGGGAGAGCTATTTTCATGGCGACACGAACCCGTTCTTTCGCCGTTCATCAAAAGATATCGTGTAATCCGCCGCGTAATCCGCGTCGACAATCGTCGAAATTGTTTTTCCGTTCTATGTTTGCGCTTTTCGACCGCTTTGTTACGCTTTATATCACTTGACGCGCGCGTCTCTCTCGCGCCGCGTGGGTTTCCACCTAGAACGAAAAATCGACACGTCCGGCATAAGTATATCGCGCACGTGGGCGCAGTTACGAAAGACGTGAGTGCGAACCTTCTCCGGAAGGGAAACTTTCTTCATTTTTCGTCTCGATCGAGCTCGACGCTCGGGGGAAGTTTTCCCCCCCTGAAATATCGCGGGAATCAATCGCCGGCACGAGTGGCCGCGATCGCGGTCCTATTTTCCGCGCTTTTCTCGGCACTCGGGAGAGAAGTAATGGGTTAGTTTAGCCGAGTCGTCAAGCGCGCTGCCGTTTACGCCCGTTGCAGTAACTTGGGAGTGGCTTTTGATCTTGTCGAGCGAAGCGTTTGCCGCTTTAATCTTTTTGAGCTCTCTTTTCCGCACATTGAATGTAATCTAATTCATCCTTAGTAGTATAATTAATTAAAAAAATAAAAGATAAGAAAGGCAGTTAAGAAAAAAATTTTCGAGCTTCTAAACATGCCGTTCTTACGTACATAAATGAAAAAAGGGTCTAATTAACAATTAGCGTGCAATGTGTTTAAGAAATTTTTCATTTGTATGTAGCAGCACGTAAAATAACCAACTTCAAATTCCCACTTTCAATTCTAATTAAATCTGTTTGACTTTTACATTGGAATCTCATCTGTTCCAGCAAACGCGATAAGCAGATTCGCAATCCTGTAATCCGCGCAACATCGAGCGCAAACAGATTTGATAGATTTGTAGAACATACAAACACACGCGGTTGATCCTCCGCAGTAGATATTATCGAAGCCGATCACAGGCTTCCTCCCCGTTCGTTTCGCACGTCGAATATGTTCTAATTTATTCCTAATAGCTTGATCAATATAATAGAAGTAATAATAGAAAATAAGCAAATAAATAGAAAAAATAAAATAAGAGATTATGATAGGAAATAATTTTAAATTTATGTATAGAGGATGAACTCGTGCCGATATGAACTCGTGCCGTAACTTTGAGATTTTTTCATCGATGTTTAGGATTAGGATGTTTTCAGCTGACGCGATAATTTCAAAATCTCGAGAGATCTGCAATGTAAACTCCATCGGGTATGCCATAGACACGCGATAGTTATCGACAGTATCGAATATCCGCGATGAAGATTCCGAACCAATGTTGCTAAACTTACTGGACTGATCAGTCAACTGTGATCCAATTGGTCACAGAGATACACAGTGAACACATCCACCTTGTCTTCACAACTAAGATGCATATATATTAAGACTGACACGTATCTATTGATCTAGTTGGCTCCAGTTACGCTGCAGATGATGAAACACGAATTTGCAAAGAAGCGTTATAATTTTCGCAACAATATGCCTATAGTGAATATGCAGATTTATGGAAAAAAATTGAAAATTTTGATAAACTCTCTCTGACGCTAATAAGTATGCTAATAAATAAAACTTATATCTCCTCGTAGCGTAAATGTCACCTCGCACGAAAATATTTTTATACGTGTACGGAGGAATGCAATTTACATTTACATCGCGCGACGCTCGACAACTTTTATGGAACGACATGCATTTTGTTAGTACGCGCGATAAAGCGATACTCTTGTTTACGAAAAATAAAGTGCACTTACAGAAAATACAGTGCATTCTTATCATAAGAGAGACAGAAAGAGAAGGAGAAACATCATCATATTTATTATTTATCGTTGTTTCTTGTAGGATAAGAATGTACATTTGATACAATATCTTGTCATGATGCAGGCGCAATCTATCGATTTATCTTGCAATGCAATAATATGCGCATGTAGAACTTTGCGTTTTACGAGAAAAAAACAATGTATTATAAATTATAAATATGTACTAAATCATTTATTTTGCGTAGATAGCTTAAACAATGTAGTAGATGTACGATCTTTTTAACAACAGCGTGTAATTAATTTTAATAATACAACTGTTCGTTGTATAGCTTCGATTTACTAGAACCCGCGGTACATCGTTATTAGAGCTGCCTTTACGAACTTTTCTGCGACTCAACGTTTGGAGAAATGACAAAGCAAGCAGACCGAATCTCGTGCTTCGTTTATAACATTACGACTCTTATATATTCCGTGTAATGTATCCTCTTCAGTACGTGCGCTACATAGCAACCTCGTCTGCTTGGCAGAGTACATGGCGTTCCATGTACGGACGTTCTCGGAAACAGAAAGTCGGGAGTACTTCACTGCCGTTTCCGGCGAGATCTTGCGACCATTCCGCGCGCGCGCGCGCATTTCCGTCGAATGCAAAAAGAATGAATGAAGAATAGCTTCTGCGTGCACCACGCGCGCGAAATTCCTTCGCGATAAAATAGCCTTCCTCCCTCATCTTCATCACGTATGAGACATTATGTTTATGAACCGCGATAAAGCACGCGTGATAAAGCGTTACAAATTACCGGCCGTTGTATTCGAACGCGCTCAATCGTTCCAAAATGCGTGACGTTACGCGCGCGTCGAATATTTATGCACGTTTAAATTTAACCGCATTTACAACGCCGCCATTTGTCGACAATTTATCGCTGACGCTAAGGTATTCCGTTTCCAGCGTTTTTGGATTGTAAATTCTTGTTTTATTCCCGCTTTGGCCTTCCATAATAGCTGTGCACGGAAGTCAAGCCACCATTAGAAATACCGCTAACTAGTGTAAGACTTAAAATACACACAAATTACATCGAGCAAACATTATTTCTTTATATATATATTCTTTGTGTGTGAAAACAGTAGAACTTGTAAGGAAGATACTGTGGAAGACATAAAATTGCACGTATTATAATTCAATTGAAAAATTCTGCTTTTATCACATATTTATTCTTATATATGTTCTCTCTCTCTTATATATATTCTTTGTGTGTGTGTGTGTGTACGTGTATGTGTATGTGTATGTGATGGAAGCAGAATTTTTCAATTGCATTATAATATGTATTACAATTTTATATTTCTTCCACAGTATCTTCCTCGCAAGTTCTACTGTTTTCTACTGTGTTTACTCTCTCGCATTCTCATTGGTGTCCCGCAATTCTCCCAGGAACATTGGTTTCTACCGAGTTCTCGAGTGCGCATAAAATTGATCTGTACAATCTTCCGGATACGATGTGCCTTCCGTCTCTGTGAAGTTTCGCGCGCGCAAATCCGTACAGCCCGGTCGTTTAACGAGTTTATTCAACCGCGTTGTGTCCTGTTGTCTTGATGGTTATCTCGCCGAATCGATATCCGGATGGTGTCCGTTTCATTGATGTCTATCTTGTGCGGAATAATTCTCAAATATCCTGCAAATATCCTAGGTCCATTATAAACAAGGCAAATTCGTTATACGCAAAATAGAAAAGATACGCACACACGTATAAGTGAAAGTCGAAAGATTATTTGGGCATGAACTGCATTCAGAGAATTTTAATACAATTATTTTATGTTATTCTTGTAATTACATTTACTTACTAGTAATATATTCAATATACTATTGTTTCCTTAGTTACAATTTATTCATTTTTCTTATCGCAATTTTATAATTCATAATTTTACTATTTTTCCTCAATTTTTTAATTATTGATGATATTTTTTTCTTTGATTGTGCTTAATTATAATATGTTTGATTTTTACGCTCCATAATTACATAAACCCTGTTTGAACCGAATAATTAAATGCAGGTATACAATTGTTAGTTTGTATAATAGAAATCGATGTATTTATAGATAATTAATCGAAATATAATATTTCACCGTAAATAATAGATGAGTGATAGAAATGAGAAGTACTGTGTATAATATTCGTGATAATTCAGGTACACTCGCGAAGGATCATGTTTCACGCTTTCGTCATCTTATGTGCCAAGCTCTTATGCAAATTGTTCGCGATGGTTCTTACGGATGTACACACGCATGTGCGTCTCACAAGCCAATTAGCGCGTTATCCCCTGTGGCGCATGGCGACATGTGTTTTCCGGTGCGTCAACCCCGCCGGCGTCGTATACCTCGCGTCGTATACCTCGGAAAGGGAGAATATCGGCGCGATATCGACGCGCGCAAATTCTCATACAGTCGACCTGCATACATATCGACGCTTTGGCGGCGCCGCGTGGCTGAAACTGCGCCGCAACGGCGTACCAGGTACACACGTGCAATCCTGAGCGATCTGTTCCGGGCGACGCAGCGCACTCTCTTCCGAATGTTCGATTTGGAAATTTATGGGATACCCGGTTCGCGAGCTTAACACACCACTCTATATGCGTCGCGCATTTCAATACATCGTTACACCGGCTGATTTGCGATGGAGATATTTGCGTTCCTTATTCGCTTACAGTGTCCATCGTAGATATTATAATTTATATTATAATTTATTATAATTTAAATTTCTGGCGAACAGATTTCGATTGTTCTCACGAATCCACACGGCAAGAATAGTTTTGCTGAAAGATCTAAAATTTTAGCTGGATACAGATCAGAAAAATAATTTTGTTGAACTATCAAAATAATGTAGAAGCTAATTGCTAAAATATCAAAATTTTTTGCAGCATTGCTCATTATTTTTAAGGTTCCAAATAAAATTATTTTGATGGTCCAACAAAATTATTTTCAAATCTGTAGCTCCAGCAAAATATTAGATCTCTCAGCAAAATTGTTTTTTCCATGTAAAACTTGTCAAAAAGATTCGAATTTTGTTACAATTCGAAATTCGTTATTAAACCATTAACAAATTGGCGACAATTTATCTATCTATAAAATATTTTCCGTTAGACACAATTTTCTTCAAATGTATCTCTGACATATTCGTAATTTAATCCTGGTTGTGTGTCATGTCTATGCCATAAGTTTGATAATTATGTCGTAATTTAAATTTCAAAAGAGTCGGGTCTCGAATTTGTCAAAGAATGAGCGCTTGGAATTTAATGTGGGACTGCTGCGTTTTCCTCTGTTCACGATATGCATTTGCTCGCCGCGGAATTTTGTTTAGAGCGGCGGGGTGATGAAAGCGTAGGATTAATATTCTGCCTCGAGAAATTCTAGTTATTTTCTCCGTTACTCGCATTCTGACAACGACGCACACAATATGTCACTGATATCGCGACGCTTTCATGATGGACGTTCGTCGTTTGGCAATCTGTTTTCCGCGCATCTCTCGAATTTCATATAGAAACTTGTAATTATTTTCGACATCATAGGGCCGAATGAAACCTCTTCATTAAAGGGTTCTCCGAATAGGATAATTAAAAGTTTCGGGAAGGGTTTGGAAGCGTTCGTTTGCAAACGGGATGTTTGAATAATTTCTCTAATGTTCATTCGTCACAAATATATATTTGCTGCATTATGTTGCTTTTTTTGCAACAAAAATCAATAATGTAGTATTATCTATTAATAATAAACGTGTAACAATGAGAGGTAATATCATTTCTCTGCCAAACGCCTCTGTTCCCGGAATATCCGTGTTGCATTTGTACCTTCTCTAAGCGCGGACTGCATAGACGCTTTGTGCGTTTATATTTCCGCGTCTCGTGGGGCTCGTTACGCGACAAGAGCTGCATCCCGGACAACTAGTAAGAATGGCCACTTAATTAAGGTGGACTTTAATTAAATTAAAGCCTTTAATTAAGTTACATCAGTTAAATAGAATAAATCTTATCGCGACGTAAGCACTAATATAAATTACTTAATTCCATATAGAGAGAAAGAGAAAGAGAGAGAGTTTGGGAAAAAGGAGGGGGGAGCTGCAATCTCTTTCACAGCTTGCGCACAATGCTAATTGTGTCGTTGTAATTAGTTTGCATTTTAAACGGCGAGATAGAAGGCTTCTGCCAGTTTCATGACGAGAAGCACGCAAACGTTATTTTATGAATTTATTGTACCAGCAATACAATTTTCCGGTGCATGATCACTTCAGAATATGCAAAATGTCTCACGATAGCATTATTTTTAATTTATAATGAGTCGGCGAATTAATAGCTTATTTTTTCGTGAAAATATAACGTCTAATGGTAGATATGTTTATAATTGAAAATTTTAATGGCACGAGAACTATAATGTAAGAGGACGACAGAAAACTGTCTGCTGTTATCTCTCTTTACAAGTTCAATTAAATAGTTCAATAGAATCATAATTAAGTAATGCGATAGTTAGACAGGAAATGCGCATAAACGTTGCGTTACTAAAATTAAAATGATGAGGAAATATTTGTGTCATAATTGTGACGCTAAAAGTATCATAAAGCTACAGAGCTTTGAGCTTAATTGACTGCGTGTACATACATGCTTGTAACTAATTCCACTAATACTAACCCCTTTTTCTCTTTTCAGACATGTCCTACAAGCCGCGTCATCCCATTATCGAGGGTAAGTATTTTCACTCATAATACACGTAATACTAATGGTATGCCAATCTAAATCGCTGGAAGCTCCTCATTTGAAGCTCGACATGTAACTATTATAGCTTTGCTAAACGCACGCTATGATAATATTGATTTTCCGAAACGAAAGATCACAGAGACAATTCCCGTACTTATCCCGTCTTTCGGACAGCTCGTCGGCTTTCCGTTAATATTGTAATTAAGCAATTACAACGTGTCACATTTCCACAAATCACGAATTGTTATTCGTGAAAATTCACGTATCGCTGAGAATTATTTGCTCTTCGAAACCATGTTGCGTTGCGTTTGTAATGTATTTAGCTCGAAATCGATTTGTGTATCGTGGAAAAATACTACGGGTTAAATTCACTCTGCAAAAAAAGCGGGTAAACGAGATCGGCGATTTCCATCTCGTTGGTAATGCGTGCGCGCGCGCGCGCGCAAACGGAATTCGCCGATATGTTTTTGCAAAATGAAGTGGATTTCCTGGCGAAATCGCAGATTTAGATAGCCTGACACGCGACGTTCGGCGACGTGTTATTCCGAGGAATAACTCGACGAGAATGCGGGCCGAATGTTGCCTTTCAAACGACCGGCGTGCATAGCTCAATTACACGGAACGCGCGTGTGGCCACCGCGTACCGTGAAATTGCGTTATCGCCGCCAAAACGATAACACGCGTATTTCACGCCCGCGCAAACATCGTGGACGGCTCTTAAAGACACATTTTTCGCCACTTCCGCGCGCGGCGCACGTTCGCGCCTTTTAACGACGTTTAATTCACCTTGTTATCCCGCTCGAGTAATTATAATCTCATCATCGTTCAAGAGATTCGATCGGAAAGTACGGCCATAAATCGCGATACAACGTGACGGTTTTTAACACGCTGAAAATTCCCGGATTTCATCGCGCGTCGCGTAACATTCTAAGCTCTGCGGAATATATAAAAAAGCGAAATTATGAAACACACAACGTTTCAGGAACAGTCCTTTTTGCGATATTAAAAGCTGCTCCCGACTGTGCGTTCAGATCTCTGACAGGCGTTCTACAACTCTGTCGTAATTTCCGCCGGTGTTTGACTTGGTTGCGGAAAATTATGGAAGCATCGTCCGTAAAATGAGGACGTTATCGTAAACGAAATATCGGAATTCTCGATGGCGACTCACGTATACCTGGGGGATTGCGTGTCTTTCCCTCTCTTCCGCATTCCGTATTTCCGCGCGCGCACGCGTGTATATTTGGGTAAAATACAAGCGCAAACAATCCTTAGTAAAACACAACACACTGGAAAATTTCTCCCTCGCTACCGATGTTTCCGCCGGCACCCATTTCCCCGCGGCGATGTACGTGCATCGCATACGCAGATATTGACACAGTCTACTTGGTATTTCCGAGCTCGTCTCCCCACGCCTTATTTTTTCGTAGTCAGTGCCGAGGTAATCCCAAGTGGGTGCAACCCGCTCCCGGGCATCTTCAGGCTCTCCAAACACGAAATTGCCCATCAGACTCGGGGTATCGGATCCCCCGACCGCCTCCCCACCCTTTCGCGAGTACTTACATTCAAATACGGCTTTCTCTCGTCCCGGGATCCTGTCTTGCCCTTTCCTCCCGCGACTTATACGGATCGCTAAAATTCCGACTATTCTCCGTTACCGTGGTTACTCTCGTTATGGCCATTCTAGTTTGGCTAACTCTCATCAGCGAGATCCGTGACATTGCTCGCGCGGGATATGCCGGATTTATCGCCGCTTTTTTCTCGCTCTCTCTTTCTCTCTCGCATTTTTTGATCAATCCGGAATTTGACGAATCTCCGAATTCTTCGACAAACACGGCGTATCTTTCAAGAAGCGTAAATGTTGTCCCATTTCAAGAACATACTTGATTTTTTGTAATTATCATATCGCATGCAATCAGCACTCTTTGCTGCATGAAATGCATCTAACAAATTTTGCGATGAAGAAGCATCTAATCGATTATTCGAGTCATTAGGGGTACGCTCGATTTTTCTTTTTAATTTCCGAACGCCTCTTGATAATTAACTCGCAGATTCAATTTCAATTAGAGCGAGGCTCACTTTACGCAATTTAAATAATCAGCTTCTGCTCCTTAATTACATTCTTGCAGCTTCACATTTGTCGGAACTCTTCCTTCCCTCTTTCTTCTCTCTCTCACTCTCTCTCTCTCTCTCTTCCTCTGCTTATTTCGTCTATATAAACGAGAGAATACTATCTTTTTAATAAATTTAATACTTAACATTTTAATATTTTTATATATTTTTAAGTAAAAAAATACAATGGAGAGACACAAACGATAGGTATGTTTAATAGACTTTTATTCGAATAGAATTCTTTTCAGCTAATTATTACAATCGTACAATAATTTTGATAAATTGAATAATGATCATATCTGTAATAATAGCATCTTAGACAGTTTAGAACTTATATTGTTGATAATTAACATTTTTGTTATCATTTTGTTATCGTTCACAAGAATGGATTGAATAGATGTTACTAGATGTACAATACAATTAGCCGCGATCGTGTGCGATGAAGATATATTCACGCATTTGCAAATTTATTTGTATACTCACGTATTCAGAATTTTAATATCCAATATCGCCGAAGTCAATCGTGCGTGTATTATACGAGCTCTTATATTTTTCATGCATTTTGTGAAGCCGCAAACTTGCTTATATAATGTCTAATATAATATAAGAGTTATTTGCAGCGACATAAAGCGCGAAATTGGCTACCTATATGGTATTGATTATACGTCACATACTATGTTACTATATGTACCTGTGTAGTAAACACCATGTTTATATTAATATCGAAATTGCCTGTAACTCTCGCATCCTCTATGACTCCTATATTATATTGCGCTCGACGCGTTTATTAGCAACGTGGCTGATCAGTGAACTCATAGTTCATCCTAACTATTAATAAAAAGATTGAGAGAAATTGCTCCAAATTAATGATATTCTTGTCGATTGAAAGTCAGTTCGTTATTCTTCTATTTCCTAAGAATTTTAATGCGTTAGATTTAAACAAAGCGTTATGATCTACTTTGTTGGAAACTATTACAACAAAAAATTCCTTTCGAATATTTTAAGAATTTTAATAAAGCTTTTTGAAGGAGGTTGAAATTTTACAAATTTCCGCATATTAAAATTTAAATTATCCTCGAAAATTTAGTATCTTTGTAGAAGCCCTAAATAGATATTGTAGATAAGAGTATGAAATATCTCGTAAATTGTAATTTTTATCCAACAATTAATTCTTAACATTTTAATACAGAGAATAAAAAATAAAATAGATTTATATATAAAAAAAAAAAAACATATTGTCAAATAAGAATCAATGGAAAAACTGCTTTCTCTCATGAGCTAAATAATTCAAGAAAGGATTTTGCCACTATCCCTAATTATTTTTAAATTGCAACGCTTTACGTCGATCAGTCTGTTTGTATCTTAATTTGTATTTTAATTTGCATTAAAAAATTATTTTTTGAAATTTCATCTTCTCTAAAGTAATATTTTCTTAGACACTATATTAGTTCAAATTAATACAGAATTAATATCTGTGTTTCTCATCATATCCACTTGATAATAGCCAGGATAATTAATTCGATATAGTGTATTTAACAGCTATTTCGCGGATTCTACATGTTCGCTCGAATATCGCTCGGAAAATGCGTATATGTACAAGAGAACGCACGTCAGGGAAAATACGTTACGTATTATATGTAACGCAAAGTTCTGCGCAAACAGACGGTCGTGTTGTAGTTACGTATTCGCATATTACGTTAGCTACATAGTTACGTGCATGTGTAAATAATGCAGGTATGACTGGTCTTTTATGACCGGTTCGTTATGCTGCATAAAGGATTTGTATCATACGCGAATAAATCTAAGGCTGCATCGAAGGATCTTCGTTGATATCTTGATATTAAAATATATATTTTTTGCTTAGCTAAAACAGACATTATACCGATACAGCATGCTGTATACGTGAGACAAAAAATACGGAATCATTGACGTTTCGTATTTTTTCTTACTGTCTGAAGCCACGCGTTGCCTCGTTTTGTATTTAGTCTCAAGAGTTGAGTCATCGAAAAAACACGGGGTGGAAACGCGAGCGTTCGCCCCCAGAATGCGTCGCGCAATGTCGAATATGCCGCGTGCACGTGCTTGAGAACCGCTGCCCCGTAAACCTAGTCCGCAGGGTGGATCGATGCGATTCGAAACCGAAACTGTCGCGGTCTACAGGGATGGAGGTGAGGTCCGGGTGGCTTTCATTCGCTAAAAGGCCATCGAAACGCCATTGTGCCATCTCTCGAGAGTACAGCCGAGGAAAACGATGCGCGACGGTTGCGTTTTGGCCGTTCGATTTACCGGTAACGGAACGACGCCTCTGTGTACACTCGAGTGGTAACGCCGATGTTGCATCGCCCCATCGAATCGATTATTTAACGGCCGAGTCCTACGAAACGCGCTCTGCACGCGTGTACGTTTCCGAAAGCGGGCGCGTAAAAGAAGAGCTTCGCGATTTGATAATCGTTTGTCATCGATTATTGACGGGGGGGATTTTGTTTATCATATCCACTCCATCCGCAATCTCGTTAATTCATCATCAATTTCATCAATACCGTAAATACAATACCCAACCGTATACTTTTCACAAAGAGATGATTTATCGCCATTTAACCGCAATTACACGCAATATGCCGAAGTACCGTCGTCGGCGAGGGGGTGGGACTATCGATTACTTAATTATCTGAAAACAACCTCCGCAAGATAAAACAACCATAAAGCGAAACCAAAGGGGAAATTTTACAGCGTGGATATAAGAGGGTCGCAAGAACGCGAGGGAGCGTACGAAACTTGGTCGAAGGTCAATGGCGAGCTTTTCCGATGCTTTTACTGCTTCCCGCTTTTAGCATTCCGGCTTGTTTTTCGCGGAAACTTGGAACTCATTCGGATCCCTCTATCGTTCGGCACGCGCTGCGCGCGGAAGCCGTCAGTACACCTTTATCGAGTACGCGGCGGCGTCTCACCTACCTACGAGGGCGGTGATAAGGTTACGCTAAGAAATTGCTTCCCGCGGGCGGATGAGGGCGAACTTTTCCCGGCGAGAGCCGCGTCTCTCGCTCATCCCGTCCTCTCCGCTTTATCCTCCCTTCCGTCTACCAAATCCAACTCACTTCTCGTCTGCTACTCCGCGATCTCTTCTTGTTGCACTCTCCAAACGCACCTCTTTCCCACGCTTCGATCCCGCCCGGTTTTATTCCACAAGACGTCGATCAGCGCGAGAAGAAGAGTCGAGGATTTACGCGAAGTCGAAGGAGCGGGAAGGAGTTTTACACAATCGTTACTTTGTCACGTGAGAGATAACGACTTGCGTGATACGCGGCCTTTCAGTATCGAGTAGAGGATTTTGGTGTCACTTATTTCGCGTTTTCAGATTTTATCAAACTTCGTTGGATTTTATCAGAGAAAACTGTGGTAGCGTAGAACGTCGAAAACTGAATCACTCCGGGTCGTGCTATTGTAACCGGAAATTCTGTCTTATTGGAGAATCTTCCGCTGATATTTTAATGAACAATTATCGGATCTTTAGTGATTAAGGAGATGTATAATAAAGGATTTGAATAATAATGGATATTATATTCTATGAAATATTCTATTCATCCATTATTTATGAATTATCCATCCTATCCATTAATATTTTATTAGCAGATGCTGAAATTGCAAAAGGAAAATAAATTAAAAAATAAAATCCGTATAAATGAAAAGATAATTTTCGTGATTACTATTATAGATAGATACGAACGGGGCTGTAAGATACTCACACGAGCGTGAAAATACGTAGCAATTGCAATTTCCAATAACTTTCAGTATTTGCTTTGGAATTAGTATATCTTGATCAGAATTAATCTGCGTGCGATGAGCAAACTCGTTAAAGCGTCTCAGTTTGCTGGAGTACCATTCTTGAAGTGCACTCGATATCGCATCCGATATGCGTAACAGCCCCATTGCGTAATGCAATTACGTGCGTAGTTATTGTCCGTAACAGCACTTCGTTCTATTTATGAATCAGTAGTGAAGTCATCGCAGGATTAAAATCACCATTATTTTAACGAGACGGTAGCGAAATTTAATCGGGTTATTTATTTATAATTATAACGATGTTGATAATAAAAGCTGTTCTGTTTTCTTAATTCTTTAGTATTAATATTTTATTGATCTCATAGGATAGACTTTGCCAAATTATTTTGATGATAATTGACATAGAACATACAAATATTTTTAAAAATCTAGAATGTATTAAAATTATTCAAAAGTCGATAATTAACTTACCTATGTATGTTTTTTAAATAGTAAATCTATTTCAAAATAAAAAAATAATAATTTGCAAATTTAATATTTAATTAAAATTATTTAATATTTAATTAAAGTAGGAATCTGAGACTTCAAAATCGAAGAATTAAATAATAGAATTAAATTAAATAATATCGATTAGCACGTTTTCTACTTTATACATACAGTAATACTATTGTAGCATCAATAAATCATTATGCTTAATTTTAATATTTTCTTGAGCATGTAATGTTATAATGGAAGATGTAACATTACAGCAAAAGATTTTTCGCTTGAAAATCTAAGAAAAATATTACAGCAAAGGATTTTTTGTTTGAAAATCTAAGAAAAATAATTTCTAGTAACTAGTAATTTTTTTCTCGATATTAGCTTTAGAAGAAACTACAATTGATAGTAATTAATTAAGATTATTGCAATTAATATTTGATATATTTTATTGAATTAAGTTTCGACTCACCGACAGTGAATTCTACGCTGGCCTATCTTTTCTTCAGTTTATTCTGCGATAAGCGGCAGGTGCGCAGTAACATAAATATTTTATTACATTATTGTGCCGCTGTATGTTCAAGCCGGCGAGCACGAAGCTAATTGACTTTCGCCGATAACAGTTTCCCCGCAATAGTTTCCCGATACCGGGAGCTACAGCAAAAACGTTCGCGGGATTCGAAGAGATTTCGTTAATTGATCGATATTTATTTAAAGGATTCCAGTTAGAACCGTACACAATAATAACAAAAATTTATCTATAATCTATAATCACAAAGGAATTAAAAATGGCTATAAAAAGTGGTTGGATGTTTTATGTGTTAATGAATAATAAATACAGAAGATTTTTTTATTATTATTTATGCTATACAATATATAATATTGATTCAACAAAAGTAGTAGTTAAATTGCAGAATTTTGGTGGCAATACACATTATATTTATTTTATATATTTATAAAAAATTTTATGTAGAAATTAATATTGATTGACATTTCTTAAGCAAAGATTTTGTAATACGAGAAAAAAATATAACAATATATATTATATAATATACATTAACAATATATTTTTAAAACTGGATGTTTGGGAAATCTTTCACTTTTTTAATCTTGATTTTTTTAGTCCACCACACTTGCAAGCTCGGTAAGATCGCTTTGACGATGCAATCCAATTATAAAATTAACAAGTATTAAAGAAAAAGAAAGTTTCTGTCTCTGAAAGAATTCTTATTGTCTGTATACGAATTAAAATGCTAATGAGTTAGTAATGGAACAAGAAAGAGTCTTGTCAAGCTTTAGCTTTGAAATAACCTATTAGCTTGTATCTACATGTTACGTGGTGGAAACAGAAATTACTATTTATAAAGCATCTCAATATTTAATGGTTCAATATACTTATAAAAAATACATTTACTTTTCATTTGTCCACATTCAAAACTTAGAAGAGTTAGAATTTGAAGAATTTGATCATTACAAATGACATTAATGCATTTCAACATTGAAGTAAATGATAATCTTCTTTTCATCTTAGTTTCTAGTGTGCAGGAAAATAAATGCGGCTTTCTGATATTGATGAAATGAACGTAAGAGAAATGGAAAGATAGGTTGTACGATGTCGCAGGAATCAAGTACGCGACGTGTCATCGAGGGGATATTTCTAGGTTAAATCCACAACGAAGAACAGAAATAATGCAACGGACTGTCGACTCTCTCTGAAAGCGCGATAATCGACGACCTCGTGTTCCTGGCTCGATGCGTTGGATATCAGTCGGCGTGAAAATGTCAGTTGCGTTAGCACGGTAACTAAAAAAGGGAGACAGAAACGCCTATCCACGCGCCACCGAAAATCGAGGGCATAAATTAATCAACCGGGCGAATCTCGTGGACTGACGGCCTCGTTTATCGACTATTTTACCCATTCTTCTCTAGTTCAGGAAAGTAGGCTCTGTTGAAACAGAGATGAAAGTAAGAATTGCTAACTATTGCAAAATGAGAACTATGTATACAATAATTCGTGTGTTTTTATCCACTAGAATTTATTAAATTAATCGAGAAACAATATCTGACAATGGAAAGAAAATTTAATTAAAATATTGATTTTGGCTTTGAATATTTGATTTTGAAATGTGAGATCTTTATTAAATAATAAGATCAGACATATACATATTGAATAAAGATATTGAAGTGCCTAGATCTTACCCTTAAATTGAATATTTAGCTTGTCTAATCAATAATCTCATGTATATACAATTTTCAATCAAAATGTGATTTTGATCAAACGTATATCAATGTTAATAATTTTATGCTTTATAATCTTTTGCAGCTATTGCTACCGTAATATTATATTAACCAATAGATGTCAGAGACATGAAACACCGTTAATAAGAAATATACATCCTATAAAAATGTTAAAGTCAAGATTAAACTTTATCAGTTATGTAGCAGTGATCATTTCGATGTCCAACTTTGAGACGTACTCGACTATTAACTTTTTTGAGAATTAAGTAATTAATTTATGTTTCAATATGAATTAATCATTCAATCTTATGCTTAATGCATAATTATCTTAATTCTTGCTGGAGTACCACTCTTAAAGTGCACTTGATATCGACTATTATATTTTGAACTGGTTAAATTTATCTGTACACATTTACGTGAATTCTCTATTGAAAAAAATCCAATTTATAAGTACAGAAACTTTTCTCGAAATTTTGAAATATTGTTTTCCTGTGAGAATACTATATGTATATAACTTACGCTATTTCAAAATAAATATCGCTAAACCTGTGAGGGATTCATTTGATTACCTGAGTCTTTGAAACATGCTCCACCATGACAGTAACCACGTACAAGGCACCGTCGCCAGTAGCTTTTACCGCGGTCGTTCGTTAAAATCGTCGCGCGTTGAATCCGTCGATAAATCCGGCCGTAACGACGCGACCTTAAATTAGCGGATTAAAGTCGCATTAACTAAATGCGAGATTGACGCGGTTTCTCCGGTTTCCTGTGTACGCCGCCTGATTGCCGCCGCGTTTGTGTATGTGTATGTACACTCCAGGATCCTGTAACTTCCGCAGCAGCGTGCTGTGACTGAGACATGGTTCCCCCGGGATCGCCCGGTCGAGATTTACGAACGCCCGCTCTGTATCGCTACCACTGCCGATTTATACACGCGCTTCTCCTCCGACTTCATACGAGTCGTTCCTTTGAAAACCAAGAGGAGAAGCCGTGAAAACCGTCGTTCAAAAACGGTTTTTTATTCGAAGAAGAAACGACGACCAAAATAGAGCTGTGGGCTGCGGCGAAACGCTTTACATGTTCTTTTAACACCTGACTCTCCTAGTCTGAGCAACCAGTTTTTTTTCACAAGAGAATATATCCCGTGCCATGCTGTCAAATATGAACTTTCTAAAATAATTTTCGGCCTTTTCTTTGACAAAATTTGAAATGAGACGTAATTATGAAATTACGTAATTAATGAGAATTACAAAATTGGACAATTTGCTCTTTAAGGATGCAAATAATACAAATTTGCTCCGAAATAATTACAAAAGTAAGCTTTGCTTCGGTAGAATATTTTAATTTTACTATTGAAGTAAATAATGAATGTTGACAATTTTACATATAATATTATTTCCACATTTCAATATAACTAAACTTTAAAGTAATTATGTATATATATATATCTATTTTTTTTAAGTAATCATACATATATATATATATATATATAATTTTTAATTTATCATAAAATGATTCTCTACAAATTTTTTGAACTTTTAAAGATGATAATTTGCTAAGAAGTCATGTTACTGTTTCAATTCACGTACGAAAATATAGAGGTGGCGGAGCAATGTTAAGGCTGATACGCGCGCTGAATATATCCCTTGGATTGTCACATTGAACCCTCTATATGCCCATAATGCCGATACTATAGCTCGCATCGACGAGTCCCTTTGTGCCCGCATGATATCGAGTTCAAGCACAACGTGCTTGCTAGCAAAGAGGAATACTATCATAGCGAGTATTCGTCTGCACATTTCCGCGGCTTTTGGCGGTTTCTAAGAAAGAGAAAGAGAGAAACAGGGAAAGAATTGTACATTGTTTATAAAATAGAACTTGTAATATTTACAATAATTCTTTATTATATTTCTCTATTATATAAACTTATAATATCTCTCTATAGATTTACATAATGATATTTACACAATAATTTTTTATTGTGTATCTCAATATATACCTTATAAAACTACACGAAAACACCGGTTTTGCTAAAATATCTAAAAATTTAGCTAGATACAGAGCTGAAAATAATTTTGTTTAGATCATCAAAATAATGTAGAACATTCACTGCTAGAATGTTGCAACTTTTTACAGTATTGTCATCAACGAAGTATTCTGCATAATTATTTTGATGATCCGACAAAATTATTTTCAAATTTGTAGCTAAATTTTTAGATACGTCAGCAAAGCCATTCTTTCCGTATAATATATATTCAAAATTTGACATGTAATATATATTCAAAATTTGACATGTCGGTCACTCGGAAATACACGCAGAGCAATATTTGTTAATACAAATTCAGTTAGTGTCCGAACTTAAGATATTTTGCTAGAAATAAAAGGCAGAGATGATCTTCTCTTTAAATTTTCATTGAGAGAAAGTACGCTATTATAAAATATTCGATCTTTAAGTGATCGAAATGTTCGATACAACTAAATTCTCCTCTTGATTTTCGGCTTCATTCACAGGTAGTACAACTAGCTGTAACATTCTGCTATTTATGGAAAATCAGATGAGGGAACTGGTACGGTTTCGATTTTGAATAGCGCGTTCTGGTATTGTTCAGCAATATCGTTGCGAAAGTGCTCTTCGGCGAGCGGGCTGTATCGTACCGATTGTACGCGGTTCTAGGAGAACGGTCCTTAGAAGACGAACCAGTCGGATAACCGATTGCGGCAATAATGCGCGGCATTGTGGGTCGTTCTGGTCGCGTCCCTTTCGCTGGGTCCGCCACGCTGCCGAGTCCAAGATACACGGCCGATTGCGAGTCAATACCAGGATGAGCGGAATCCTGATACGACCTCATATACCTGCCTATCTGGCTGCACGTTCCAGCAACAATGGTGCATTACGTCCGTTTAATCGATGATAAATCACTGGCCGATATCCGTGACCGATAGCCGTCCTGCCTTTCGAGGCTAACTTCGGTGAAAATATTTATCGGGCGCAAAATGATTTATCCTATATGCGTTCGTCGCTGGCGTTATTAATTTTCGATCCCGTATATCCCGATAATCGTACAGCCGACAGTTTTCCGCGTCGATAACGTGATCTTTTTAAGAATCAGACATTTTCAATCATATCATAATTTTGTCTCGTCAACGTAATATTCAGCGTTCTAATAATGCACAATTTATTTTTACAGTTTATGTAAACTTCATAGATAGGTGTGCGAATGTGATCGATTTAAGGATTGGTCTCTCGAAGACGTTGATTATTATAACAAACAAGATGAGAGGGAAAAACATGACGATCGATCAAAGTTTTGCGCGAGAAAAAAATTAATTGTAGAGATGCATTCTTTCGTTAAAGAATGCATCTGCAGCAAATCCCAATCTCTCTGAGACACCCTGTATACACATAGTGTTCCAAATAGCCTCCGTCGCCTCTCTCTCGTTCCTCCTCCCTCCGAGAGAGACTCCATAAAGACTGATTTACGCGCTGGATTTATGAAGACCGTTCGGTTTTCTAGGCAGTATTTCACCGATGGCTGGTCCTTTTTTTTAACGTGTGGAACCTTCAGTTTTTTTTTCTCTCTCTCTCTCTCTTTCTCTTTCTCGCTCGAGCGAATCTCCGGTCACCGATCATCACGTTGCTGCCGAAAGCACGATCGATGCACGACGCTCCGCGATCGCGATAACCATTCTACGGCCATATGTTTGATGCCACACCGGTCGTTATGCTTGATAGATATAATTAATCGCATAAATTCAATCGCACTTGATTTCGCTATCTTAATGCTTGTTCACATCGTTGAAAATCAGCGAATTTTACGTTGATAAAGATTGAATTATGTCACGCTCCACAAAATCGATTCAGCTGCTACAAGTTTTTTACCGAAAAAAGAATCATAATTATAGATGGAACCGAAGAAACAAAAATAACTGTTTCAGTTATAAAAACTGTTACTTTTTGTCCTTTCTGGCCTGTTTTCCAACATGATTCTCCAACATGATGTTGTCATCGTGATTCTTTTCCACGTCTCCTTAGGAGCGTGGCCCATAACAAATTCATTTTGCTTTTGTTCCTTTTTTCTCTCTTGCTCATTCTTCCTTTGTTTCCCTATTTTTCGATCACGCGAAGCCCGTAACGACATTTTGCCGGTCGATGCATCGTAGCGCGATTGTAACAATGCGCCGTGGCGACCGCACGTACGCCGGCCGTTATGTCTGATAATCGCATAATTCAAGCGGGGAATAGGAGGGAGGAGGAGAGAGAGGTAGATTTGCCCGGTACGCGATAGCCATTTCCTCGTTCGGAAAAAAGCGCCAAAAAACCAAATGCGATTGGATAAAGTGGATGGCGGACTGCAAATTTTCTATTGTCTCGCCAGTGTCGCTTCGCCGAACCGAGCGTTCTGCATCGGATATCGGCGAGTGATTAGCGAAAACGTCGGCTCAGCAAGTCACCCGAATTTCAATCCGTGTAAAAATACCTAACGGTCCATTGTTCTTCCCATTGTGTTATTGTCCGTGTGCCTATGCGAAAAAAAAAGGGGGAAACCGCTATTAAAACTGCACAAAAGTTGTGATTTATAGTAAAAAAAAGGGATAACAAAGATAAATCTTACTACTTTATGATCGACATAGTAAAATTAAGACACAATCAAAATGTTTAAATTCTTATAATATTAAATATTATATATTTATATTCACTTTGTATCCAAGGCTAAGTTACTTGCAGATAATAGCCAATCTCAGTCCTCTCTAATTTCAACAAAATGTGCACGTTATTCAATCTCTGTGATTATTCAATATTTTATGAGACACAAAATTAACTGAATTAAGTGAATTACGATAATTTTAATTTATATTAATTTATCTATTAATCTATATTAATTTACCTATATTACGATTTGTTGGACATTTATATTGATACGATTTGAAATTCCTACCGGCATACCCATCTCATTAAATCTGCATATTCGCATAATAAAATTTCACCTTTTAGTTTTGGAACAAAAATTTGCTAAAAATTCTGCTAGAGACTTTATCATATTGTTCAAATTATCATATTGTTCAATCCAATTTCTCGTTCATCATCTTTAATATTCCGTGTACTTTTCAAGCGAACGAGTGTCCCAGTTTGGCCTTCGAAATTAATACGCAGAGATGTCGACGTCCGAGTCGGCGTTAGTAGTGAGGGTAGACGCAGGTCAGCCTTAAGTGGAACGTATTGAGCGTTAAGTAGCAGTGGAATGCCTCGCGGTGAGGTCAGACCGACCGCATAGTGGTCGACCCATTCTCTTTCCACGGTCTTACTACGAGCTATAACTTACTTAGCGTGAATTGTTCTTCAGTGCACTCTATTCTAGCGTGCCGGAAGAGACGCGAAACGATGTCAGCAATATGTAAAGAGACCTCATTTATTATAAATATTACAACATCTATACATAGAGGCAATAATGTTTTGTCCTTCCAAAAATTTTACGAAACTATGCGATGATAGAGTAAAACTAAGGTTCATTATTTACCGCAGAGAACTATTAATAAGAAACTATTTAAACGCGATATTGACTGGCACTGATGACTATTCACGTAACAATTTTGTTATAACTTGTCAGTGTCAATAAAATTATTTTGACATTTGACGTTCGAGCAAATGTAACGAAAAGATAATTTTGTCAATAGAAACATACATAAAGTCGAGAGAACTTCTTACATAACATAAATAATGTGTCGATTACCTGATAGAAAAACAATCCATATTTCAGGTCTTCCTACACACTCATCATTTTATTTCGCTGATTTTTCGCTGATTTGGAATTGGTCGTTGCTGTGCGACTTCTGGCGGAAAATAAACAGTGGGAATTACGTCGGATAGCTCATTTGCGGTACGATCCGCGCGCACTTCTAAAAGCTCGCAAATAGTGGTGAGTCGAGAGAGATGAGGAGAGGACCGCGATAGGGAGACAGTGACGAGGCTGGATATCGTACTTACAACCACATTTCACGAGGATTGGTTAAAATATTTCAAGCCTTTGCATGCGCCGATGCAGTCCGGGAAAAGCCGGAGGAACGCTGGCGCGGGAAAGGGGGTGCAAGAAGGGTGGCTTTTATAGAGCCGTAGGATTTAACTTTGGCAAGAGAAGGGGGCAGGAGTCGGACGCGGCCGGAGGTGGATGTCTGGATGCGAGCATTGGTCGTGTAAAAGGGTTGGAACTGAGGTATTTGGAACGGAGGTTGAAACCAACCACGAAAGGACTGAACCGCCGGTGGCCAGCCTGCGGAGGTAACGTGAGAGGGGAGAAGGGACAGTTGGGGGTGCGCGGCGACGGTGGAGTTTGAAAGGGAGTGGATCGCGCGCGCCATTGGACAAAAACAGAGTGTCGCGACAGAGTGCTCAACTCGGACAAAGGAACACCGTAGCGGATCCAGAGACAAAAGGTTAATCTTCGTTTTTTGTGGAATTTAGCACCACTTCTCCCCTTTCATAGCTGTAGTTTCCTCCGATCCGCCTCTTACGCCAGGCAGAAGCTACTCGTGAACAATGGATTTATACTGGTTTGGCATTACGTTTGCGTTAGCTGCAGAACTGTTTCTCTTTAACATGTTATTCTCAAACAAGTGGCTAAAGCAGAGATTTACAATTCGCGATTCGCGTCTGAAAGAATAATATTTGAAAGAAAAATCATTGAATAAGAAATAATATTTGCGTGACTACATATCGGATATTATTATTTTTATATTCTAGTATTTATACGTTATATTTTAATAATTCATTCTTATGTCAACTGTGAAAAGACAGTTATTTGAATTATTTATTTAATTTAATGTAATAAATAATTAAAGATAAGAAATGAATTATTTTACGAAAATCAGAGATTAATTTTATTATTATTATATATAATTTAAATTTTAATAGGTTAATAAATTTTAATAATTTGAAGAAATTCACGTAATATTTGTGATTTTAATATTTGTTACATCTTTATATTATTCATGTTCTAGGAAAGAGGAATCCTATGTAGCATTAATCTTGAAGAAAGTTCCGTCTTAAATTTTCTTTCTTTCCACATTTTCTTTGCGTTTGTTCTTTTTTTTGAAGTTCAGAATGTTTTGAATTACAGTTCGCATCTTGCAGTTTGCATTGTCATTGTAAAATGTTACTTTAAAATGGGTATCTTATTTGTAAGAAAATCTATTTTTTATGTAAATTATATATATATATATATATATATATGTATATATATGTATATGTATATATATATATATATATATAAAATCTGCACATTTATTTTGTTTTACACAATAAATAATTCGTTACTTTGCTACCCATATTAAAAAAAAAAAAATGAGCTATATATAAAAAATATATTGCAGAAAGGCTTTTAGTAATTTGTGTCGAAAAATCTAAAATTTTATACATATACATATATACACATAGACAGAATATTTCTATATCGTTAAAATTTTTGCTTTGATAAATTTTGAAAAGTTTCAAAGCTTTCTGCAAGATAAATATCTTGCATTATCATTTTTTACGAGTAGGAAAAAAGTGATAAATTATTTTTTACAACACCACGAAAGTGTAAACTCGTCACAGAGGCAGGTGTTTTTAAAGTTGTAATCTATTCATCATTATAACGTGTGCACAAATGACACGAAGCGTGTGCACAAATGCACCGAGCTTTAAATATTGCTGAGACCTGCCAGCTTTTCGAGGATAGAAGCGTGCAGCTGCAGATGGATTGGAATCCGTCAAAGGATAACAGAAGTGATATTAAAAAAGTATCGTGGTACGTGTGCGGACGGAGTGCGCGGCGACGTCATGCTCGAGCTTCTCCTTTTATTTCCATATGTAGAGTCTCTTTTGAGTACAGGTCATAGAGGGACATTTCCAAACGAGGTTTCTCTACCGTCCGATGATTAACTGGCTGCAAGAGAGAGCGCGCGCACACGGCAAGAGAATAACGTGTTTTTGTTCGCGTTTATCCCCCAGTCCCTCTTGTTTGCCGCATGCATACGATGCATTATGCATGCTAGATTTTAAAGTAGACGTTGCTTCGCTTTACGGCAACATACAGCCGTAATCAGATAGCACGCGTGAATACGATTAGCTCGTTCTCGACAATAGAACCATGACTCGGTGACTCGTACCTGATGAAAATTAGAGCGGGAATTAGAGCTTTAAGTGCAAGCAGAAATATTGTTATTTCAACGATCTCGTTCCAGAATTTCTAATCACTAATTAATCCGAGATCGTAATTACGTAGTGTGCATCTTGGAAAACTCATTTACTGCGCTTCGTTTGAAAATACAGGTTTTACAAATTTGATTCATGATCGATTTTTCCACAAGTATCCTAAAAATATCTTATACTATTAGATGTCTAACATATCTTTAAGTTTATCAAATATCTTATTAGAATTACGGAAACTTTTGTTATATACATACGTACACGGAAAGAATGGTTTTGTTGAAAAATCTAAAATTTTAGCTGAATACAGATAAAAAAAAATAATTTCGTTGAACTATATAAAATAATTATGTAGAACGCTCAAACTAGACCATCTAAATTTTTTGCAGCATTCCTTATTATTTTTAAGATTTCAAAAAAAAAAATTATCTTGATGATCCAACAAAATTATTTTCAGATTTGTTCCAGCAAAATTTTAGATTCCTCAGCAAAATCGTTCTTTCCGTGTATATTAAATGGAACGAGAAAGAAAATTCGTATTTGTACATTTATGAAAGGAAGACGTAGCAAAGGCTCTCACGTTATTGGCCATTCGCATATCAATTATCATTTAGCGGCACAATAATACCATTTGGTCAAACTATAGTAACACCGAAGTTAAGCAAGTCGGCGAAGTTGTTCGCGGCTCGCGCGGCACGCGCCAGGCCACCTCTCCCTCCTACATATATTAGACTTTATAATGTCGCGCGGCGGGTCTTACGTATGTTAATGCACGTTAAGTCTGATACGGTATAGCTGCGAGTCGGCTGCATACCACCGGTAATTTGCATAGACCAACGAACGTCCCTCGTAGCATTCATGCGCTCGTAAGCGTCCCGCTGCGAACTCGCGATGATGCGATGATACGTCGCGCTCGATCGGATACAACGGGTATTTACAAATCTCTCTTTCTCTTTCTTTCTTTCTTTCAACGGAGATTAAAGCACACGATCGAATGTGTCGATTTGTAGCGCATCGCGTCACGCGTATATTCGCATTACCGAAGATGCTCCCATTGCCAAGAAACGCCAATTCACGCGAACGGTTCTGTAGTATGGAAGTTGAATTAATCAACGCGAGATGTTGCAGGGAGGCGCACAGACACGCGATACACACGGTATTCCATCAATGTAACCGACTTCCTTAATCTCCTTTGTGCGAGAAGCGCTTAGAAACGGCGTTTCACTACGGAGTATAATATCAGGATTTGTCATTATGGATTTCACGCTTCCGCTATTTCGCGTCTTGCACTATTATCCGACGTTATTCGAGAAAGAATTTTCTGTAGCGCTTTATGTAGAAATTTCTCTAAATCTTTTCCAAATACAGTATAAATCCCGATTGAAAATAAACAAATCTTATTCAAATAAATATATCGTGATATTAATTGAGAAACTTATTATATATATTTTTATATTTTATATATATTTTTAGCTCAAATGTCTTTTATTTTTATTTCTTCAGAATTATTGTCGTTATAAATAATTTGCCTAATTTGGAAAAACAGATTATAGTAATAATATATTATTTGGATATTTACTGATGTGACAAAAGAAAAATGACGAGAGGAGCAAATTGGATCTGCTCGGATTTTCCACTCGCGTTTATAAAATGTTAAACTTCTAATTTGAATCTTCATAGATTTTCCAACTATAATATTTTTTAAGAAAATCGAACTGAAGACTTAAATTTAGTTAGACCTCAGTTTTCAGTGACCGTAACGTTATAGAATCAATTTCGTACAACAAGTAACGCCATTTATTTGTATTATCCTCGTGGAGAGAGGAAGTCGCTTTATCTTATCTCGTGGACGAGATCAAACTTCGTATCCAGCGCGGCTCGACTTACCCTTCGACGGTTCCTGATTACCATTAGCATCCGGCGGAGGGTCGAAAGCTCGTTGTCTTGTAACGAGCTGTATCTCCGGTCCTAATGGGTCCAGATGTAGTTACGTCCGTGGCTGGCTTAAACTACTTCCGGACAGCTTTATCTGCCGACTCGCCGCGACATGAAACGGCCGACCAATCGCGGTTCCTTCCACTAGGATTAGCAATGTTGTACGACGAGACGGCTGGGTTAACCCTAATTATACTCCGCGTAATCTGTTATGAGCACAAATTTATTACATTTGCGCGGAGTGCACTTCCTGGTGACGAGTCTTTCCCAAAGCCTTATTACTGTCTGTAATATATTTAATGTAATTTATTAAATTATCGCTTATTAATATATTTTAATAATAATAATGTTTTAATAATTTATTTCAATAAGTAATATTAACTTTAATTACATTTCGAAATATTTCGTAATATTACAATATTTGGAAAATAAATTACCAAACATAAGGTATAATTTCGTTGAGATATATTATATATCGATTATATTCGATTCGCTGGGTTTCATAGTATATCTATATATCACTTGGGGCATCTTAAGCTAATTATTGCGCATTAACTCCTTTTAACAACCAGCTTTAATGATTAACCTCGATTACCATCGTCGCAATATGATATAGCGAGTATACGTATTTCACTTTGGTTAGGCCTTTCTATTTTATGATCCTGCACATTGCATTCCAAACGTTGTATTAATCATTGCTAAAAATACAAACATTAAAGTATTAAGATTGTTGAAACGACTTTAATATAATTGGAACGATTATGCGATTTTTGGCACTTGATTTTCGAATAAAATTCTTCGTGTCGTGACATCTCAGATATGCTCAAATGTATGCACGTGTATATGTACGTATATATGTATATATAGTATATGTACTTGTACCTATATGTACATGCTCATATATATATATATACATACATCGGAAAGACGAGGTCGACAAGGCAGCATGCCGCCGCACGGCGTGAGCTAATTAATTATGCGCGAGGAGACCAATAATCGCGGTGGAATCCGAGCTCGTCGTCAGAGGATCTCGTATATCCTCCAATTCTCTCCCTGCTCTCTTGGTATATCTTGCAAGAAGGTTCCGCAGGAGTGGGGAAGAGAGAAGAGACGAGGGAGGATTAATTAACGGGGGCGACGGCGATACGGCATTGTAATTGACGTTGGGAACGTTGCTCCTTCGCGGCTGGCCTGACGGCTTATTTTAAATGCAACGTGAAAATCAGCTTAATTGTTCCGTTAAGGAACTGAAGAAAAGAAAAACGGCGGGTTTCTTATATTTTACTTTCATCGGGCTTTGAACCCCTTTGAATCGTAATTCTCTTCGAACCGCGCTGGTGTTCCAGCGCCTTGAGTTTTGCTTAACGATCGATTTATCGGATAAATGCAATTCGCAGTAAATAAATGAAGCAAATTGATATCGTGTTTATACTTCAACGAAACTGTTGACCGTAAACTAGCCATAAAATTAACAACTGTGAAATTAACGGCATTAAAATTATTTTATATTACACAATTTGTTTATAAATTACTTTGTAATGAAATTCCAAGCGTGTATTTTACAATTAACGTAAAAAAGGAAAACTATTATTATTATTATTTTTATTATTATTATTTTATTATTATTATTATTAATTATTACAAAGGAATTGCGTTTAAAACGGAATAGAGAAAATAATGAATGGGCGAGGTAAGGTTTAAACTTTATATCGTTATGTGATGTAATTTTGTTTTATAAATATGTTTGATGGAAAGAGAGAGATGACTGAATGAATATTTTCATCATGGAAATTGCATGCAGTCAAAAAACCAAATGTACAAAAAATCAAACGCGTAAAATAATAATAATTTCGAGTGACGACCTGCAAACATGAGAGCTGGCGTCATAGTTTCGCACATATGCAATTTCGCGCATCACCGTGAATTCTGTAACAGCGACGGAAATACGTACACAGAGCGCAATGTAACTATGCGCGCGGATAATGTATTCTTTAATTAACTGGAGTGCCTTATGCTCTTATTCAATTTATTTAGACTTACGTACAACCTTAACGATTCGCACGGGAGATAGCGAAGTATAATTACTTCGAGTGGCGTTGCTCCTTCGCGCGACCGGTCCCACAGCTTATTTTAAACGCGACATAAAATCCGTTTTATCGCTGGAGGAGATAGAGGCTCGCCCGTGTAGTTCTTTCATTTTCCCGGGAGCCCTTCGCGGCATTCGAGCGTGACGGTTTTGATCCAGCTAGATGAGATTTAGCATCTTAATGGCGGCTCTCTCGCGTTTTCCATTGTTGTCGTCTCGCTGCTACAGCCTCTAAAGATTAATTAAGCTACGAAAGAAAAAACTCTTTTTGTTTGTTATAAATAAATAAATATATATATATAAATATGTAGATATATATTATATTAATATAAAGCGATTATAAATTACAACAGAGTTTCACTGATGTTTAAAATCTCCGGCGATTTTGTGGCGATTTAAAAAAAGCACACTACATGCGTTATTTATTAACATGTTTCAAAAGTATTTTACACTTCAAGCGTAACGCTGACATTATTAATCCGGCAGAGAATTAAACTGATCTCCAAACTCGCAATTTTTATATGATATTTCACACGTTTTTATATTTTAAGAAAAAGAAGATAATAATAAAACAAAAAGAACATAATAATGAACAAAATTAAAGAAAATAATAATGACAGACATAATTATATTATTGTGATATATTATATTATGAAATATTGCGTTTTTACGTGTAAAGAGTTTAAGTTAATTTTGCATGAGAAGGTAAGAGATGCAAAAACAGAATTTAAACTTACACCATTGTTCAAGTACGGACAGTGAGACCTTCATTCAAATGCAACTGACACACAGTGGATTCTGCGAAAAAAAAGAGAATATCCGATAATGTTAAATTGGCAAACTTCTTACGGTACTTTTCTTACTCACCAACTTTTAAATAAAATACGTCTCGATTCGCCGATCTGAAACGAGACGTCGTCCGATCGAAGGCGAATCGAGAAAAAACGCGCCGATGGCTATTTTGCCTTTCATCCTTTTTTTTCATTTCCCACCGTCTCTCTGTTCTCCTTTTTTTTCAAGTCGCCCCATTAGATCCCGCGCGCGGATAGAACGAATGGCGGTGATTTTCTATTGGTCGGGAAAGTAGTGACTGCGTTACTGGTCATGCCGGTACACTCGAGACCGTTGGAGTAGATACAAGTAACGCCTGAAGTTAGAAATTAGTAGTGTTGCCGGGCGTTTAAAAGATAAAAGCAAACTTTTCCCATTAATGCTCGCAGGGAGGAACGAATGCACGGAGATAGACGTGGCGGAAAGGAAGGGGGGTGAGACAGGACCGAACGGAGTGCGAGAAAGGGATCGGGGAAAAAGGGACGACGCTATCCGACTCAATTGCAACCCTTCACCGTTGCCGTTCCCTTTTCCCGTTGTCTCATCTCACACAACCCGCCACCGCCGTCGCATCCGCCAACCCCGCGGCTCTCTGTAATTATTTAAAAACTTTTCGGCCCGCGACCCGGGGCTTGCCACTTGCGCTCCAACACACGCGGATCATTGTACACGTCCGAGCATGACGAATTATTTCGCAACTTCCGCGCTTGTAATGCGACCCCTCTGCTACGAGAATAGTCCGGCGCTCGGTGTTTTGATGCCGCGCGCAACCCCCAGGAGTTATGCAAGATGGGTGCGATTATTATTTAACGCTCCGTGTCGCCCGCCGGAATTTTAGATAATTATAGTTACAACATTGCAGAGTTTCGTTATGTAGTGTAGAGAACCGGATCACAGAGTGCATAAAGATGAAAAGTTTTTAAGAGATTTCGAGACAAAAGCTTTTCAAAATTATCTTCATTTCAGATTCCATATTGAACATTACACATACATATTCAAATTACGTAGATATGTAAAATGAGAAACAGAGTGCTTTTTTTTTAATTCTTATTAATGTGAAAAACATTAATAAGATTTTTATTCTTACATTTTTATTCTTTTTTTATTCTTACAAACACGGATATTTCCACGGAGTCCAATCACTGTTTCATCTATTTAAAGTGGTTCAAAAAATCTATAAAATCTATAAAAATTCATGAATATACTTTCAAGTTTATAGAATAAATGTTTTTACTTTATTTTAGAAAAAGATAAAATATAAGGAGTGAGGAACCTTTGGAAGTTACGAGAAATTTTCATAAATAGAAATCGATCGGATTCGAAACCCGTTTGTACGGAAAGGGTTAATATTACACTATTAAAATATAATAATATTAAGCAGCGAATGTGCCTCGGTATCAAAGTAAAGTGCTTTAAAATTATTTCCGATTTAAAAAAATACCCGAGAAACACAGGGATTCGACGGAGCATGAAATACCATGATCGACATAATTATTAATAATCCCCGCAACGATATGACAACCGCCCGCTCGTTGGGGCATTACGAAGAATCACGGTTCCACACATCCGTCCATTTACGTTCTGCATTCATTGATCGAACATCGGTGCAATAATTCGTAACTGGAGTCAGTTCAACTGCCGTAATGGGTCTCCTTTCCCGCGGTCCATCGCACCCCTTCCGTCCACGCTCCGCTGGAGCAGCCACCCGTGCATATCCGTTTCCGGCTATTTTTGGCAATTTCCACCCATTCACGCGACCGAATAATACGCCGGCCGGAACGCGCGGCCATTTGAAAGGGAAATCGCGTTTTCCCTGGAAAAAAGTCCGCGCGCAGGAATCAGGGAAATAATGATTTCATTTCATCTCGTATACCGCGCGCTGTACACCGTATAATCGTGCTCGTAATTTCCCACATACATTCCATAGATTCGCGCCGAGATTACACGTCAGAATTAAACATTACTCGGAAGTTTTTTCCCGTTTTTTGATAAATTTGTCAATTAGTCTGAATGCATTTTATCTCAAAAGCTCTTTCGAAAGAAAAACGCTGTCGTAAAACAAAAATGAGAGACAAGTGATCACTTGTACTTAAAAAAAGAAAAAATCGCCTTCCGTCTCGCGCTCGTAAATATATCCTGCTATTTCGCTAAAGGCGCACGAGCGTTCGGATCGCCACGAATAAATCAGACATAAAGAGAACGGTAGGGAAAGCTCGTGAATGATATACAGGTTTCTATTTTACTGGAGATATATACACATACATGTATCCGTAATGTTTTCTGTATGAGACGACTTACGGCGAGCGGTATTCAGTATTTTCCCATTTTCGTCGCGCATGCATTTTATACGTCGATACCGGCAGGCGCGCGGCGAAAGGTCTGACGGCGAGGTATGACGGGGCGGCTTACACGCCGGTCTTACACGAAGAACCGGCACTTTCGCGGCAAGTCAAGCGGCGCGCTACATTTTTCAAGGCGGGAGGGGTGAGGAAGGGGAAGATAAGCGAATGACTTGCTACTTGACTCGGCCTCCCCCCATTCCTTCCACCCCCATCGCCCATCCCCGTGATGCGGCTTTGTGTATTCGCGGCGTTGCGAAAGCTTTTCAACATTCGAAGTAATTATTCTTTGTGGCGGCGGATAAAGTCGTTTCTTCTCGTGGCTTCGCCGTGGCGCCGTCCCGCCCCCGCCGTTTCCTTTCATTTCGAATTGCTTTTTCGTTGCAACTCCTGCTTACCGCGCCGGTAATATCCTCCCACGGCGGACAAAAGTAAGGAGAAAGAGGGCCATTAAATTGTCCGACGGTATTAAAGTTGTACGTTTACCTTCCGCACAGACGCACACGCGCCTTTGTACATACCCCGCTCGCCTTCGATTCCCAGCAGTTTCCATCGTTTTACCTATAAAGCGCAGGAAAGAAAAATTAAAGTTAACGCAAGTACACGAGCGCGACCGAAAAGAAAAGTCGGTGAGAATGTCGAGTATTAAATCTCGTTTATATTTTCTCTAATGAATAATATTAGCGCTGAAACGGAGAAATGTAATTAGCAAATGTAATAAAGCAATGTAATAAACAAACATACAATCACGAAGATGAGGTTAAATGAGCGATTAAAAGATTTAATAAAGGTTTTGAGATTATTTCTGATTATGAAAAATGATATATTAACAAAACGTTGAGCGTGATTAAAGCTTTGCAAAAAATGCTGTATTTTTACTTTCGTACAACATATAGTTGTGTGCGAATCCTAAGTATCGCAGAGTGGTTCCCCATTCCATGTTATTCGATGCAGATAATTGTTACCCTTCTTGGAATGTATCTTCCCTGATCACGACTTTGATAGCAGCGAGCATCGCCCTGATTCCTGGGTAAAAAGGACATAAATCGGGATTTCGGATACCATGTAGATAAAATCCTACAATCGTAATTACTTCCCAGTTCTGCACGCAGCTCCTTTTTCCATCTAAAGTCAAGGAATATAAAACAACCGTTTCGTTAGCGAATACCACATCTTTACTTTTGGCAAACATTTTTAAGAGATTTGAACGCGTTAACGATTTATCTGCATGGGACGATACGAATATCGATCCTGAAATAATAAAGTAGCGCGACACTTTTTGGATACTGTGCGCGTTATTCGATTCGTTATTATATATATAGTAGCATCAAAAATTGCGGTATGCAGTTACGAACATGTATGCAAGATAGCGCGTTCAATTTGTCAACTTGCATTTTTACACATTTTATTTTGTCGAAGCGACGGTATATGGAAAAACCCGTTTCTCGCCGTTACGTTGCGGAGCAATTCGTAAAATAGATACATCGTGCCACGCGCCGTGCACGCTATCATGTAATAATACGTCGAGCTTTCTCTTGTAAATCGCATTCGGATAATATACGGCGGCACGCACAAGCACAATTCCGACAGATATACAATCGACGAGAGGAGTAACGTACGGAGGAGTAACCTATACGTAAAATTCCACATACGTGCGTATAAAAGTTGCGCAAAAAATTTTTACGGCGAATGGCTCGTAAAGCTCCTTTACGATAAGAACGCAAAAGCAGTTCAATATACCGATGCAAAAGAAGAAAATGGCGGCGGTGGCGGCAAAGGAGAAGAAGGAGGATCAGGGGGATGTGTGGCGGATGGTGGGACGGCGTGTATGCAAAGTTCAAACGCGATGGAGGATATAAGTTGTCGAACCGCGGATCCGGAAGAACTAATATATCTCAAGCAGACAGAAATAAAATTATTCGTCCGGAAGGATATTATCAATATTTTGAAAGGCAGCGAGCATAAAACCTTTTTCGATCTCTCTTTTTCTCTCTCTCTCTCTTTCACGACCGAGAAGCAGAATCGGTTCGCGCGATATTCAAATGAACCAATATATCACTTGTTTTTCTTTTCAAAAATTAATTTCGCCTCGTCTTTCTCGCTTTCTTTCCCGCCATTTTCCATAATATCATTTCCTCTCTCTTCGTCGAGAGAGGACATTCAACTTCTCTCGCGTATCTGTTCGCTCTGATTTCGGATATTAAAAAAATAATCTCGCTCCCCTCGCCCTCCATCGGATTGCTTTCTTGATGAAGCCTACTCTGATCCTTCCCCTACTTCTGAATTCTTGTTCGGTCACTTGATCGAGATTAGATCGATGCGAAATTCACCATGGAATTTACTATTAATGCGCGATTGAAAGAATGATTATTCCAATCTCCGCACGTCTTTCTTTGTGGAAGATAAGATCTCTCGAAGAAGATAAAATGGTTTTTACAATAGGAAGACTCATGTGTGCGTACGACGAAGATTGGACGCTATTGTCTGTTCCATATTTTAATTGTATTTTCTTGAATTAAATTATTACATTAAAATATGTGTTTATTGAAATAAAATAAAGTAAAATTAAGTTAATGGTCTTTTATAGAAATAATGTAGCAAAAGATTAGAACACTATTATCTTTTCTAAATTTTAGTTGTATTTATTTAAATTAAATTATTACTATTGAATTGAGCTATCTTCTTTCGATCAAAAGAATACCAGGCACCACAAAGAAAATGAATCACGTATTGATTCTACAGACTTTATTAGTAATTTGCACTAACAACAGACTTGTACTGTATAGAACAGCTTATAAAGTTATATTCTTAAGTATAAGGAACGTGCACCGAAAAGTGATGCAAGGAAGAACAACGAGAGACTGCGCGCGCACATCTTCCTGCGTGAAAAAAAAAAAAAGTAACTCTAACTCTACGCAGTGATTGTTTCGGCAATAAGGCGCATACATAATACAACATAGGGATGTCATTCAATAAAAAAATAGAACAGGAGAAATATACACACACACACACATGTACAGTCTCAACAATTACATTAAAATTTTGTATTTAAATAAAATGTAAAAGTGATGTCTTTTGTATTAACTGTTTCATTTAACATAGCATGAACAATGATTTATAACAAATCTTTCCGACTAATGAATTAAAGCTTTATCTAATTTCAATTACTTTCCTTCAAAGTTTATTTAGATTCTTTGCGCGCAATCAGTCTAAGAGCTCATATATCAGTCATTACGTTTTTTTTTTTTGTAATTCAATTGACGGAAGGAATGTAACATTAAATAAGGAGAAAAACGCACGGTCGAGGAGGTATTCTGCTGATACGTCATGCTAAATTATTCTTCTCCGTCCGTCTCGAGTGACTGAAAATAGCGAGGAATGAAGGCGACATCCGTGCTCGCAGTCGGGAACAAAGGTTGTTCCGTGGATCGTCGGGCGTGCCGGCGCCTGTCTCGGCGAGAAAGACAATTTCAGGTTAGGAAGCACTTCATCACTAATGCATAAAGGTGCAGGGGTGGGTTTGGTACCGGGGTGGCAGAACCAAGGGCGGCTGGGCGCCTGGTGTGGGTCTTAACCAGTGGCGGCCATGTTTGTATAATATATTCGACTGCAATAATGGAGTCACTTTGGAAGTAGCATTAGCTGCTTGCGCTACCACGTGCCGGCTTCGTAGATTGCAAGAACGATTGTTTGCTCTCGCTAAATATAATAAAGACAGGGATTCTCTCAGGCTTAGCTGGCTCGCAAGTTTATTGACCTTGTGTCATCGGATGGGAATGATCGCCGCTCCTTGCAAATGCAATTTTATTTTTCGTAGCTACATATAAATACTTTCGAAATTGACAGATCGAAGCAATTTTATTCTGAAATAAAATTGCTTCTGCTTGATTTTCATAGATACATTCAGTTACTTTTCGAGTTTAATGATTTCGCTGAGGTATTTCAGCAATCGCTCAAATCTTTGTAAATTTATTACGTAGGTGTTATAACCTGATTATTATTATTTTTTATTTTTGCTATATATTTCTATCTTTCCTTTTCTTTATATTTTTCATTTTCTTATTTCTTTTTAATTTTTATACTTTGTTATTTCTTTTTTCTTTTTTCTTACTTTGTTTTATAACTTATTTAATTCTTATACCAGAAGGACTTTGTATCCCGTTCCAAATAAATAAATAAATAATTATATTAAAATATATAAATAATATAAATAATGTTTTATACAAGTAATTACGATATACATACATGTGCAAACGTTGTTCGTATGAGAATTTATAAAATTAATTATTCTCAAAATGAGAATAATTAATAACTAATAATTAATTTTATTATCGTCTGTGTATTTGAATTGAACTTTGAATTAAGAAGTTAGTTAAAGATGTCTATAATTTAAATAGTCGTTATATATTTGTTATCGTACATTTGTAAATTTGAGTCGTTTTAAATTATTTATTATTCGCAAATCATAAGTTTTGAACAAATTTTCAAAATTCTGGCTGTTCTGCGTCGCGGTATCACGTATTTTTCTGAATGTATTTCTATGATGTATTTCCGTATGCCGATAGAATCGCAGGCTACGAATTTGCGATATGGATACTTGAATCCACAAATACAAGTTTCTTCTTTCGCTTGTGCTTCTTGGCGAAATTTCCGCGGCGTAATTCCGCGAGTACAACACGGTTCGCTTCCTGCGACTTTTTCAGCACGTAGTAAAGCGAAACCGGACGTTCACCCAAAGGAAGTGCATTATTCCGCCAACCTTTCCGCCATATAAAGATGCTCGTTGGGGACACAATGGCGTCGTGCCAAGCCGTACCTCGGTGCACCATCTTTTTCACGAAGAAACTTCATTCTTGTTGTTATCTATTGACGCATACGCCCGGCGGCAAGTTATGAAAGCGCTCCTCTCGCTTTACGCCACTCATATGTTGTTTACGATGCAACAGTACAGCGTTCTCGTTACTTGATAGCAGACAGGCCCTGTCAAGTTTCTGTACAATGCACTTCTCGAGTTTTTAATCATTTTTAAGAGATAATTAACGGATTAAAGTGACAGCGATCCAATTACGAGCCTGTTATTACAATCAATGTTGCAGCAATATTGTATTTTATAGAGAAAAACGTGATGACTTTTATAATATAATTCTTCTCCATACATAAATAAAAAAATTATAAACGCGACTTTTCTTTAGAGGTTTAATAAAAGGTTTAATAAGAAAGAAGAGTTCATGGGATCATGGATCAACGCTGTAATAAGTGCGGAATTACAGGGCGTTATAACGCTGGAACTTGACTAAGAAGCTTCATTTTGTATCCGTTATTCCGCCGTTCTCTCTTTGCTTCAGTTTTTTTTCCCTACCGTCCCCATCGAACTTTTCATCAATTAATTATTAGCCTTCCCGAGGCTCGCGCCTGCTTTTCGCTCTTATTCTCCTCTCAGGCCAACTTCTCTTTTTCTCACTCTTTTTTTCTCTGCCTACTCTCCTACGCTTCACCTTCGCTGCCGCTTTTCCGTTTAACGCTCTTTTGTCCTAGCAATCGGCCGGGCTGCGTTTGCTTTATTCTCCCGGATATCTGTCTTTTTTTCATCTTTTTTTTCCGTCTTCCTCTTTCTCGTTTCACATGTCCCTTGCTGTCCCTTTATGCCGGTCGGTCTAGTAAACGACGAATAATCGTCCACCACGGCCGATCCCTTTGTTTCGCAATGAACAATGCGGTCTTTCGACCCCCTTCCTTTTAACCTGTGTCCCAGTCTGCTTGTGTCTGACCACAGATTGAACGTTACTACTTGAGAATTTTGCCGCGAAACGACTCTGTCGCCTTCTCTCTCAGTTTTTGCTCCCTTTTCTCACATCCTATTCCTTTTCTTCTCTCTCTTGCTCTCTTTCTTTAGAATTTCTTTCCCCTTATATATTTTTTTTCTAAACGTCTTTTTGCCGCGTTAACTGCGAAGCTTAGCGCCAACGAGAACGTAAGCACCTCGAAACTTGGGATACGTCTGATCTCGCCGGTGGAAAACGTTCCGCTTCTCTCGTCGATTCCGCCAGCTGGAAAACGATGGAACCACCGCCAGCACAGTCAGACCTCGGGGCTAATTGAGCAAAAGAAGCACGACGGGAAAACTGAGGAGCGCAGCACTTTTCGTGCGCCGCTCTGCAACGGAGTGTGTCGGCAATTTTTTCGTCGAACGTACCGTATTTAGAAACAATTAATTACAATTAACTAACGGTTCGAAAGAATGTCGAAATAAAATAAATACGTCGCCGTTTGGATGTAATTGTAACAGAAAGGAAAGTTTAGCAGAAAATTTTACGTCTAAGAAACAGTTATTATATCTTATTACTTGGATTGTCTTTTAAAAATTATATGATTAAATTATACGATTAAATTACTAACGATATTATTGCACAATTATTGGTTTCTGCCTTTCTGTAGCGATTCATTAATTGCGATACATTTATATTACGATAAGAATATTTCGTATAATAATTTAAACGTGTATGAAATTGCATCAAAGACATACGCTTTTCTTTGTGGAAATCGTAATAAATGTACGTTTGAAACTACATACCTAAAAACAAAGTGAACACTACGCGACGATGAGTTATCATGCGAAAAACGTTTTAATATCCCAATGTAATATCTCGTTGTAATATATATATATATATATATATATATATACATATATATTATATATATATATTACATATATATATATATATATATATTATATATATATTATATAATATATAATATATTAAAACACAAAGTCGAGCGATACATTTTAATAAAGTGACTTTCCTATCCGAGAGAAGGATTATGATGCAATTGCGTTCGCCTAGTTCGTTTTGTCCCAGCGAAACCCAAGCGTTCTTCCTGTGCATCTTTCTTGCCATTCTTGCCCATTTCAACGAGATGTGTCGAACCTCGACCACTCCACATCGTGCACGACTGCCAGTCGCAATTTGTGACTGTCGGCAGCGATGCCGGACGAAGAATGAGAACCGCGTGTCTTATTATATTTGGCCAGCGCAAATACGGCGCTCAACCGTGATCTTAATTCAAGCTCTTGGCGTTATACACGACGAGCTTTATGAATATTCCCCTTCACGACGAGAGATGCATGGCCGACGACGCTGCGACTCGTCGAACGAGCGACCGGGGTTAATTACATTTATTGAGAGCAAGCAGTCTCGCGATTTGCCCAGGTTACTAAATCCGGCGAACTGCGACGGTCATGTTCTTGCAAACTGTCCTTTATTGTATTTCTATCTGTAGACGATTTTGTGCAGTAGATCTGGCAACTTGTTCGCACGTTCGTCTTTTTGTGACGCATTCTTCTAAGATTTGTTATTTATTTCTGAATATATATTTATGATATATTTGACGAAAGAAGATTGAAGCAAGAAGATGGAATGTAAAAGATGATGTTCACTAATTTAGATACAGTTAGCTGCAAATAAAATACGTTTATGTATTTATCAATACTTTCCAGAGAGCGCGAATTAAATTGGTATTAAAGTTATATCGCGCACATTTAATAGCCACGGCCCACCGCTTAATCTTAAAAATCGATAATTGCGTATGCACCGCCATATTTCGTTCTATAAATATCCCCGGTAGCATTTACGAAGCCCGTTCCACGTATCGCAGGCAGCTTTATTGGATCTCGAGCGAAATCGCGCTAACAAAAATTTCGCTTGCTAACTACCCTCCTCTTCCCACCCCTCTCTCATCTTTACCACGTACGGCCTAACACATATCTAAGCGTCCATTTCGAGCAATTCTCGTCTGCGTCCTTATCGGTTTCCAATATCACTTCAATAATTCCCAGTTTTCCTCCATCTAATGGCCATTTTCAGACTGGTGTGAAAGAAAATGCTCGCCATTCCTTTCTCCTTTCGCGGGAAGCCTCGTGTCTTTACGTAGTTTCATGCACCACCACATAGTACCACAGGTCATCATTCAGGACTGATAAGATTAAAGTTCGGACGTTCGAAGGAGTCATATTACTGCGAAATGGGATCGTACACGGAAAGAACGGTTTTGCTGAGGAATCTAAAAATTTAGCTAGATACGAATCTGAAAATAATTTTATTAAACTCAAATAAATCAAAATAATTATGTAGGACGTTCAAACTAGTTGCTAGAACATCAAACTTTTTGCCGCATTGCTCGTTATACTTGAGTTTCCTACATAATTTAATGTAATTATTTTAATTCTCCAACAAAATTATTTTCAGGTCTGTATCTAACTAAATTTTTAAATATTTTAGCAAAATTGTTTTTTCCGTGTGATCATCCTACTTCTAGAATTTTTCTTAGGAATGTGCAAACAGCAAGAAAAATTTTTCATAAGAATCTTTATAAAAAAATCTCTCCCAATAAATTTAGTTTTTATTTCTATAGAAATCAGTTAATTGAGTAATATTATCAAAATATATATCTCAAATAAAAAAATGATACTATTGGAAAAATCTATAAATACTATGACAGGAACATCCTATACATGTCTATAAATTATTTTTTGTATTAGCCAAATTATTTTACTTTAATGGGAAGAGCGATTCGAAATGTTCAGATAATAGCCAGCTATTCGATTGAGCCCTCCGTTACCATCCCTATTTCACCAATCTCTCCCTACTCTTCTTGCGCTTGCATGTTTCCGTTACGTCATATCACATGCCTTTATGGATATCTGCGATCAGCTGTGGGGTTATTTCTACCCCGAGATTAGGAGCTTTAAATCAACGGAACCGTCGGATTATGCTGTATTGGTGGGCGTTTATTTTAAGAAAAAATGGATCAAGAAAGACAATAATCAAATTGTCTAACATATAGAATCAAATAAGTTTACACAAATTACTACGATAAATAATAATATAATTTTCTTAACAATCACACTTAAAATATAATAAAATTTTATTCATAATCTTCAATTCTTTTGTTCACTATTCTATTAATCTTATTAGTAGATTCTGGAAATTATTATTTATTTTTATTTAATACATATTCTCTGATTTTTCAATGAATTTATTTAACAGTTTATAATACTTTGTTAATAAAAAAATTGTAATATTGCAGAATTTTTGTAATAAGAATAACGATAAATAAACGTGGCGATCTATTTGTGATTTGTGTGTTATTGACCAAGATTTATTGCAATTGTATAATCTATCCGATTTAATTTAGTAATTCAACTTTCTTCTTATGTAATGTGAAAAATAACGCATAGAACACGGATCGCGCGAAAGCGCGCCATCCACATGTGCCGAACAAATGATCAGCCATTCTCGTTTCCGGCATTCGCCTTGGAGAATTATGGAAGCGTCTGGCTCGGAACGAAGGTGAATTTTTAGTAGCACGCTTGTCTTAGTTATGAGGGCAGGAAAATAGATATTTTCACTAAAGTGTATTCTGCAAAGAAGTATCACGAATATTATAGTCTATAATATATTTTGCAAGAATATGAAATAATTAAAGCGCTAAAATTAAAGATGTTTACATTTTTTAATCTTCCATAGATTTTCTTTAAAATTATTTAGAGATTGACAGATTACCATCATATCTTGATATATCATGTCCATTAGATCATTTTTTAGTAGCATTAATGATGTATCAAGACGGTAACTCGTAAACATTTAAACACTTAAAAAAGCTTTCTCGTCTGATTTTCGTCAAAAGTATCTAAAATTTGTTCATTTATAAATTATTAACGCTTAACAGTTGCAACGAACAAAGAGAAGGGCTGTTGTTCAAAATGAAAATATAAATGGATATTTATGAAGCTCGTGGAGTTTACGTAATTTATTACGAGCAAACTGCTTCGTTACATTTATCAAGTTTCTTCGATTCTATTAAATTCTCGCCTGGCTGTCACGTTCATCTAGATTTCCTTAACAAGCCACCATTTCATTGCACTCTTCTCTCCGTGTACTTATTTTCGCCTTGAAAAACTCGGATTGCTTAATATTGATCAATTCCAGGGAAGTTTTTCTCGAAAGTGAACCTCGTGTGGAATTGTGATAAAATAATCCGTTTAAAATACACAACGCTGATAGTCGCGAAAATTTGACGTTATTGTCATCAATGTTGATGTTTTTCTTTTGTAAGAATTTATCAGAAACAGGTGGAAAATTCGCGAAATCATTTTTTTTTTGCGCAGAGCCGCTGAACGATGGGAGGGATGGTTCCGGTGTCACAAAATCGGTAGGGGGAGGGGGGGGGATGAGAAAGGAATGAGCCAGGAAATAATTTCTGGGAGGATAACATTTCTTCTATTCTCGCGTCGAGAGACACCCATCTGTTCTACGGTCCATATCCCACGAACGATGAGATTCCGTCGCGAGAAAGATAGAGCCTTTCCTCTCCTCCTCTCTTTCTTTTTCTTCCTTACATTCTCCCTTTTGCCGTAATTTTTTACCTTAATGCTCTTGCCATTTCGACGACGTTCAAGAGCGACAATAGCACGTGCAGGACACAGTCGTATCGCTTTTCCACCCCGCTGGAGTAGCGAGAAAGAGGAGGGCCGAGGAAGGGGACAAAATCGAAGTGTATGCATCAAGGATCACCGAAAGCGACGCTGAGAATTCCACTGGAACTTCGAAGCATCGAAGTTGCGGGAACCGTTGCCGCATCGTCGGAGATACTTGATCTTGTGTCCGATCGGAAGGGGATGTTAAATGTTTCCTCCATTTGCACGAATACATTACACATGAATTCAATTGGCTCTTAAACAATTATTTTAATTTTATAAGAAAAATCGATTCCATTCCAAATAAGTAGAAAGAGTCTGAGACAAACATGGTACCTCTATCAATGTTTGGAAATGTTTAAGAGATTCATATATTTAAATTTATATGATGTATTTAAATATATATTTTTGATTAATTATTTTCTCTCTTTAATAGTTTTATGATCAAGTCTGTATTGTTACAACATATTAATCTCCCTCTACGTCAAGATATCAAATAAAATTTGTGTATGTAACGCGAGGTTAGGAGGTTCAATTTTACAATCTACGTTTAAAATGTTTAGGCGCCAAGATTATGAGTTTTAATATTACTCCAGGGATGAAAGACAAATGCTCGTTCATGACTTAATATCCATCTCATTTACGCACAGCGCCGCGGCGCTATTTATTTCACTTCAGCAACGTCGGTGAACGGCCAATCGCGTGCATCTAAGAAAACCGGCTGGCTGCAAGCCGCGATTTATCTCGATGGCGAATATGACCTCGCCGACAATAAAGATCCGTTGAATATACGTGTCGACTGCCTCTCGCTCTCCCTAGGAATTGCGCCGCCATAAACCTTCATCGAGGACCAAACGAGTTCTAACGGGGGAGAATTGCCGTTTGGGTGTCAATATATTCTCCTCGAAGGTGACAGTCGCTGCATATTTCCCTTCATTCTGCGAACATTCATTAAAACCGCGAATTACAGAATTACTTGAGGGATTTTTCTCATATAAAGGTAAAAAAACTAACAATATAACAAATTAAAGTAAGAAATTTTTTAAACGGATGAAAAAATCTCTATATGTTTAAAGTTATGTTTATTATATTAGGTTTCAAAGACTTTCTGGAATTTTTTGATCAGTGTAAGTCTAATGATATAATGATACAAGAGAGGCAATGCAAAACTCTAGACAAAGATAAAAAAACATCTTTCAGATTTTAGCAGAGTTTAAAGACGAATAATCCTTTGAAAATTGAATAATTCTTTCAGTAAATACTAATTTAGAAGACATAATTCCAAAAAATAATTAATTTCTATGATTTAATGCTTTAACAAGTTTTTCATACTAATCAGTATTGCATTTGATCAGTGCTTGAAACATTCTTCTTTACATAAAAAAAAAGGATTAAAAAAAATTTTTTTTTTATTTTACCCATAGAGATTAAATTTGTTCAACTCTTAATCACATTAGATAATTTTTGCTTGACTCGTTTGATCCTTCAACTTATAAATTTGTCAATTCCAAATTCAACGTTTTCAAATTTGTCAATTAAATATTTATAAAAATATTTCAAGAACACATTTTTTTAATATTTAAAGAACTTGAAAAGTGCGCTCAAAAAAATGTATGTCAAAAAATTTGAAGTTTTATACGAGTAAATCTGTTTAACATTCGGAGCTGGATCGTATGAGAAATTGGTATATACATAAAATGCGAGCACGTAGGCGGAAAAGAAGACGAGAATTCAAAATAGAAAGAAATATTTTTTTGGAAAAAGAGAGATTTCCTTGTATATCTTTCACATGTTTACGTGTCACATCGTGTATCACCGTATAAAATAAACGGTTTCACGAGATACTTGTTTCGTTATAAACTATCGGCAAAAATGCATTAAAGATGAAAAATGCATTAAAGATGAAAAATTTGAGAGAAATATCTTGGATGTGATTTTGTATTCTCTGTCTCTGGGGACGGTATGCTCGGTTTCGAGGGATTAAAATTCGATTGGAGAGGGAAGTAAAATCCAAGGTTCTCTCAATCCATGGAACAATGGACGTCGAAGACGTTCAATTTTTCATGGTACTGCCATGGTTGATATTACAGCGATTCCTTTATGCATAGTACGTTCGTGCGCGTCGTAGAGACGCATGGATTTGGTCACGGACGGACCAGATACCGGATGCTGCGCGAAAATCCGAGAGCACAAACTTGACAAATACATCTCCCAGAGTTGCGAAGTGACATAACTGCTATCTTTCTTTGTTACCATCTTGTCGTAGTGCGGGACGAGCTGAAAGAAAAGTTACATCTCTGGAATAAGGTTTATGCGATTAGAACAAAAAAAGTAAATAATATCGAAGACGCAGACAGATACCCACTGACATAAATAGCATTATTATTATTATTATTATTATTATTATTTAATGGCATTATTAATACACAGCCGTTTGCTGAAAATGAAATAAATCGGCAACTAGTTTTTCAATTTACACCGAAACACGTTCATCTACCTCATTATTGTTTAAATTAATTTTATATCGTGCTATAAAAAAGAAGATCAGAGTATTCAACAGGAAATCCGTTAATTGCGTGTTATTTAAATTCTTTTACACAGTCGCTTTCTCACTTTGTCTGTTGTTTTATCGTAAGCACGACACTAGAGCGCTATGCACGATTGTAATTCTCGTTAGGCTTCTCACCCCTGCTTTCAGCAGCGACCACTTTTGAAATTGGCTCTTTTTCGTATTGTCGCCGCTAGTCGAGCTCATTCCGCCCTTTTCCCTTCCCTCTCGGCAGTCACTCGTTTTCTTCCGTCGCTAAAACCCGGCTTGCTTTTACTTACTGCTTCAACGGGGAATCTATCCATTCGTTCCCGAAGGGTTGGCGCCTCGCCTTTGGAGTGACGATCGCGCTAAGTGGCAGATTCAGGCTGATCGAAAGCGGCCGAGATAAAAAAAGGAAAAAGAAAAAACGTCCCCGACGGAGAGGGAAGTTGGAGAATGGACTTAAGCTCGTTGAGAGGGTTACAGCCAGGGGTTGAAAGAAAAGTACGCGGAACGCGTCGATACAAAGTGCTGTTTACGCCATCTCTTCTACCCTCTCTCCTCTGTACTTAATTCCGTATCTTTCGCGCGTTACTTTTATCCATTCTTTATCATTTTCCAACCGTTTGCGCATTTTTCGCGCATTTTCGAATCGTTTTTTTTCGTGATTAAGGGTTACGAGACTTATTGATTATTTAAGGAACGAGAGATTTATCACGGCGAGACAAGTGATACATGTGCCCTCTCACATTATTTCTTGGGATCTTTTATTCAGAGATCAGATGTGTGTAAAGAGACTCGACAGAAATACGTATGACACTATTTTGCGAGATCTTGCTTAAAGATTAACACTGGTCTTATCTTTTTCTTCCAGCTGTGGTCTTTTGCTTGAATACGGACGATATTTTTGTTTCACCCTCGCTGGACCCGTCAGCGTGAAAAATGGCGGCGCTTAACGCGATTTTTTTCCTTTCAAACCGCACGACACGACTGTGTCCCCCTTCTATCTCAATTTACATTTTTTCCTGTCTGTTTCGTATACGCGCCCACGCGGTCCTCGATCTGAGTGACAAAGAGGAGTCTGATGGGTGGATCGTCGCGCGGATAAAGGTGTCTTCACAGTGACCCCAAACGTTGCAACGGAAGGACCGCAGTAAATCTCTCGCCGACAAGCGAGATCCATTGATCCCACGATCGAATGTGGAATCCACCCTTTTGTGTCCCGCGCGTTCGCCGCCCCGCCGGGGAGGTAAATAATGTAGAAGGACTCGTCGGGACGTTAGACAACAAATAAATCAGCCTCGTCCCGACTGCTACCGGCTCCGGTGCGGATCGTCGCGGTAATCTTCGTGATGGCCGAAGCACTCTTTGTCGGTGTCCTCCGAGGATCGTTTCGATCGGAGACAGAGAAGCGCCTTTTATTTTTCTCACCGGCGCTATCGATCACGCTCGAATGGTTGCCCCGCATTACACATCTATTCTTGATAAAGGTAGATCGACACACAATCGAGTCTGATCTATCTTGACGATTGTAAAGAAGGGTGTTACGAAGACCTATTTTTGCTGCACACGGGAAAAGTAAAATAGACTGACCGACTCGAACATGTTTGTGCAAGTGCATGAAAAACTTTCCATTGCGTCTGATATTTTCGCTATTAAACATATAGCATTTTTATAAGGTATTCCATATTTTTAACGTCAAAACATGATGCATTATCTCTCCTCCCAACTATGTACTATCGATACACGTATCATAGTGATCTATTTCTGCGACGCCATGCGTTTTCCTGATTTAAAACAATTTTTTATATGTTCTTGTTATATGATGTAATTTTAACTAGCATTATTGGATTTTTCGACTCAAAAACTGCAAAAAAATGAATATTTTACTTTTCCTAAACATACACAGAAAAAACGATTTTGCTGAGGGATCTAAAATTTTGCTAGATCTGAAAATAATTTTGTTGGACTATCAAAATAATTTTATTAGAATCTAAAAAACAATGAGCAATGTTGCAAAAAATTTGGATATTCTAGCAATTAGTTTGAGCGTTATATCTTGCTAGTTCAACAAAATTTTTCTGATCTATATCCAGCTAAAATTTTAAATCTTTCAGCAAAACCGAGGCTCTTCTTTGCAAAAAGAAAATACACGAAACGATTATCAACGATTCTGAACAATTATCACGCACACATGGCTTAAATTCGAGAGAAAAGAGAAAAAGGAATAATTTCTAGGAACAAAATTGATCGGAACTCTTATTTGCAAGGTTATGAGTTTTATTTAAAATTTTTACGAAGATTTACGAGAAAGAAGAGAGGCCAAATGTACATCGTGTTTCCAGTGCATCTCTTTCGACGTGTGTATATTCGCTATAGTCTATTTTCGTTACTGTCGCTACATTTTGTCCCGACGAAGTAACATCGTACAGATAAATGTAATTTCTCTTTCGTCCTCGTTCGCTGTTTCCATCAGACAACGCGAGTGAACAGTAAACAGTAGCTATTTCATCGATGACCCGCGATTTCGCGTGGAGACGAAAAGGCCGACGGCGATACTTTCTCGAAGCAGCCACCGCCATCGGCCATGTTTCCAGATACTTTTCGTCGTCATCGTATAGCGAATTTTCCTTCCCCATCGTCCGGATGCTGATCCGCCTGACATTTTTCCTTCGGAAGCGTCCATAAAGGGAGTTGCTATCAAAAAGTCCGCTACTACTATGGAAGTTCCGCCTTTCCTCGCATGAATAAAACAATCGGATTTAATATATATTTCGTGGTCACATGGTCGTTGCGGAGTTTAGAACGACTTCCGTTGCGCTTCACCGACCCGAGAGAGTCGAGAGGCCGTACACGCGGAAGTTGAGTACCACTGCGAAGATCTACGAATCTCAGAGCATACGAGCTGCTGCAGACGACGGTGCATCCCTTATCGCGAGAAGGAAAAACGTCGCGAATTCCCAGGATCCATTACCATGTAAATATTGCATCGAGTTGCCTCTCACGGAATTTTACGGCCAGTCACATGCATTATGCCAGTCGTATTTTAATTCGTGTATTTCCAACGGCTGTGTGCGTTGTTTCTATAATAATATTTATGATGTAGCAGTATATAAACGTACACAGCATGCCAAAACAATCATCTTACACATCTAAAGCCGATCTATTATAACAAACTATTAATATTAAAATACTAATTGAATCTTTTTAATAAGAAGATGAAATACGTAACTTGACATTTTATCTCTATTTTTACAAAATTGATTATATCTATTTTGCATCTTGCGAATCTCGAAATCAAAATATTCACGTGCATCCGTAGAGAAACGCGCGCGTAAGACCCTTTGCTCATGTCCTTATTTTCAGTATCTTATTCATACTATCTTTGATCCTGCATTTCTAGAGGATCATATGTAACTATAAACATTCCGTGTATTTGCAGTATACAGTGTACTTGGGTAGATTAATTACTTACGCGCGTGGATTACACGCAGTTAGTTTATGCGAAATAATATGTGTGCAACACGAAGGATCGCGTGTCTAACTAAATTCTAACATCTCGGTCTGAAGCTGCACTTAATTCCGAAGTACAACAGAAGGAAAGCGGTTTAAATCGGTTTAAATCGCATTAAATCGAGCATCGTCTTAATGAAAAATAAATAAGGCTATTCCTTTCATGAGGTGAACTTGTTTTAAATGTGCTATCGCGTCGCTGATGTCAATCTCGATAATAACAACATTAATTTTAATTCTGACAACTTTAAATATCTACACAGAAAAATTGCTATTATTGCAACAACATCTCTATGATTGTAAAAGAAATGTACGTGAATTCAAGTTATATTGATATTGATTATAACTGTTAAAATATGCCCATCCATACAGTTTTCATATCGTAGTTTTTACGATAAGTAACATTGTATGGAATACTCTTTATATATGATTGCCTCAACCGAAGGGTTATTACTATCTCTCTAATGTGGTCTATAAAATAAATAATATAATTGGAGGATCTATAAGGTATAGTCACATGTACAGTACTGAGTTGTGAGAGTTTGATTATATTACACAAATTACTTCCAGAGTGCTATAATGTCGGAATCATTTTATATTGGAGGGACGAAAAATAACAGTATAATTCTGTCATAGCCTTAATTTTTTCCGTGTATAAGATATATTATCTGTAATCTCTCTCAGAGCCAAATTATTTTCTATTTCGAATTATCGAAAGATTTATCTTAAAATAAACTGCAATCAATATTTATTCTTATATTATTATTAGCATGATTTAATTAATACCGCGTGCCGACTAAAAACAGACTATATTTAATTCGCAAGCGGTAGGTAAAGTGTTAATAACATTAATCCTTGCGAGAAACTTTATGATATTCCTTACAACATGAAAAATTACGAGCAACGGAATATCTTGAAAATTTTGATCTATTCGTATTTGTGACATTTTAATATAATTTGGGAACATTCCCGACACAGCTTGCATGTCCCGAGATTGATATTTGTGAAATGACGAAATTGTTATTTTTCGTGAACTAATAACATCTATGTCCTTTGTTTCAGGTAAGGATCAAAATTTCGCCAGTAATAACGCGGGTGAGTGTTACATCTAACAATATATACTGTTATTTCCGCATGCGCCAGTTCTCGATTACCAATTGTTTGTCGTGTTGACGAGAGTGCGCTAGAGAGTTTCCGCGTAACTGCGTACCGTAATCGACGTTAACGACCTGTACTTCGCGCTTTCGAATTTTGCGTTTTGAGTTTCATTATTGACGATCTGCAGGCAGAAACAATTATTCGCGAACAATACAGGTTAACTTGATCGTAAATTTGATTGAATCGAATTAATAACGAAAAAAATCGTCAATTTAATTTGACTTTGATGATTCTAAGATAATTCCTACGTATGCGTGAGGATTATCTGCAGTTTTTGCTGCAATCACCAGCAGTGTTTTTATTTAATAGTTACATCACGTTTGTCAACGTCACAAGAATTCTACAATATATTATCGCACTAAGTCCGTCTGCTTACATAGAAATTATACTACATTCGCGTAAGCTCTTTCTTTTTATCTTTCAAATTGGGTGCAATTTCCGACGCCGTATGGCAAATGACTCATCTTCTTTCGACCTCACTGTGGGAAAAGTACCGATTTACCTAAGTCCCGTGTAATTCGACTAAAGATTTCCGGACGAGCGCGCTTCATACGTTGAAATCTGGCAAAGGAAGAAGTATTCTTCCGCGAAGCGACCGTTCGCCAATGACGAGCTGGTCCCTCATGGGGGAAGAAACGGAGGAGTCCATCTGGAATCAGAAGAAAGAGGGAGATTCCGGAGGACTCGTCGAGGGTACCGCCGAGATAAGGACGGCAAATTGCAGGCAATCTGGCTGATTAGGCTCCGGGATAGTAATCCCGGCGATCCCGATGTCGGGGCTGTCTATATCGTCCTATTCGACCGTCTTCGCCGGTCGAAGAAAAGAGTACGAAAGCGGACTGCCTAGGGAAGAACCGAGGGGCGACTGTCGAGCGGGGAAAGCGACGTCCGTTACATCCGCACGCGCCGAGAGATTAGGATTCTGCCGGGAAAACCCGGTGGAATTGCGGAAAGGCGGATTTCTTTTCATGCGCCAGATCGACGATACGTGTATTTGTACGTTGCTCTCGTACCGCATTCTCTTCGTTTTTCTTCCTCTCCCGCGTCTCTCTCGTCCCATTGAGCGTCGTCCCGTTTTTCGTTTCCATATCGCGGTCCTTTGATCGAGTCATAAACTTCTTTTGCGAAGGTTCATCGCGGAATTACGTTCGTTCGTCCGTCCCGCGGGACGGACCTTCGTAATCTTTCGCTCATCACTCCTTTTTCCAAACTCACGAGAGCTTACGCAAATAAAAAAAAAAAAAGAAAATGGAGGATGCGAAATATAATTTTTAACGATTTTACGTTGAAATACGGTAAAACCGCGGTAAGAGAAATCGAAACTCGCGGGTGCTTTCGTCTCCGGGACGGATTTACATGGCGAAGGAGCGTCAGACTGATGGAGAAGCGAGCCCGCAAATAAATAAATAAATATATATGAAATCCGCACACACAACCCACTCGCGCGGCCGGGAATGTATTGACCGCGTTCGCGCCGCGAGAAAAGTCGAGCGCGCGTCGTATCAATTTTACCAGCACCGTCGCCGTCGCCGAGTTGCCATCCGCTTTTTGCTCCCCAGCAATGCATTTAAATTATTTATAATGGGACTGCTTTTTCAATCTACGTCAGCGAACGGCCGTGTGGACGGGGGAAGAATGGCAGGAGAAAATATAATACGACCAGCGCGAATTAACGTCATCTACTGGCCGATCGTCGACCAGTGTATATATCGTTGTGACGCACAATCAGTGAAATCGCGATTAAGGTAAGAACTAATTTACATTTATTAGCGATTGACGTATTCGCGTATAATGCTTCGGCGAATATTAATTGAAAACGATGCACGCATATCTCGATAATCCGTAAAAAATGAAGGAAAAAAAATAGATTTAAGAATTGTGCCATCGCTGATCGCAAAAAAGCCATCGAGTTCTGAATGTGTAATTTCTGCACAATTGAATCAGCCGTTTCAGAAAAGACAGGCTATGTATTCACAATTTTGTTCTTCTTTTTAATAGTTTCATAATCCGCTTAGAGAGCAGATATTTTAATTTCCTTTTTTTTTCTTTCCTTCTCTCAAAGAGATTGTAATTTTTTTCTTTTACTTCATTATGCGCATGTAGTAAATAAAAGCGCATTAAATTTTATTTCTAAATAACATTTTATACTTACTTACATAGAAAGAATGATTTTGCTGAAGTATCTAAAAATTTAGCTAGATACATATCCGAAAATAATTTTATTGGACCGTCAAAATAATTATGTAGGACGTTCAAACTAGTTGCCACAATGTGCAAAACATTTCACAGATGCTTGAACGTCCTACATAATTATTTTAACGAAATGAAATAATTTCATCTAGCTAAATTTTTAGATATTTCAGCAAAAAATCGTTCTTCTTTTCGTGTATTTCACGAAGGCCGACTTATTTAAGATATAAGAAGAATAATGACGTAACAATCAGGATATTTTATAGCAAAATGCGTTTCAACGTGTGGAAGGCGTTTTCTTCTAGGTTTTACTCTTTGTAATCGCTAAAGTCAACGATAGATCTCTTTTTTTCTCCCTCGTTTCCTAGCGTGATGTGAAAAGAGATTATAAAATCTACGCGTGAACACGAAGGTGATAATAGAATTTTCGAAAAAGAAAAAACTGAGTACCGGAAGATGCCGCCTCAGCCATGTCCGACGTGGGGATTATCAGGGTCGACAAAGGGATTTTAAGGGGATGACGTGGGATTGGATCGCAAGAGGTGCGCCGCGAGGCTCTCGAGAGCCGCTTTGTGTCTCTGCTATAATTATTATTTGCGGGATCGTCGATCTTCAATGGCCCCGTAAAATTGCGTCCTGCAAGAAGCACGTGTAAGTGTCAGGTGCAAGCTCAATCCAGTTAACGAGTTTCATAACTCCTACACTAGTTTATGTGTGTGTATAAGCGTCTTTCTTCGAAATGATAAAAGAATATCTTCAATTTTCTCCTAATGATTTAGAATCGTGTAAGATTAGTATGAACGTTTGAAGAAAACTACGTAGATGTTTTTCAAATGCATTCGAGTAAGTCAGATATTTGCAATTTTAATACAACAAACAAAAAATGCAATCTTTAAAATATACTTACGAAATATATAAATATATAATAGCTTTATGTTTATTTTTATTTTGCAATCCTTGGAGTGTCGTATCGTTTTTCTTAGAAATTTTATTTATTTTTCTGAAAGTTTGCTAAAAAGTCGAGTTGACGACGATTTCCGCGCAGGACCCTTCAATTAATGTAATCAGAATTAATTAGCCGCGGCTCAATCTCTCTCTCTTTTTTTTTTCCTGTCGACTTCCGGCGGCCAACCGACCGTGCGCGTCGACCTCGGAAAAAAGCACTCGCTTGCAATTTCTCGTTTTCGGTGGTCGGTTTAATTAGAAAGCAACGGGCGTTAAAGCAAACGAACGCGCGACCACCGTGCAGTCTTTCCTTTTGCCAACCGCTCGCAAAACATCGCTCTTGCACATTCGCGATTTTACCGTAATGCCTTTGAAAAATTAATTACAGATGTCGTGAGATGGCGACCAGCGTAGTCGGCGAAATGCTCTCGGTCTCCTTCCCACTTGAACTTAATTCTAAATTTTTACCAACGATCATGTTCTCTTGCACGTCGACTCGCACGACGATATAAACTTAACTTAAGTAGTAACAGACATAAGGTAGCCGCGGAAATACTCGCTGCGTTCTGCACAAGAGCCTCCATTTACTCTGCACTCGATATCTCTTGATTTCCGTGTTGCAACTGCGATACATTCGATTCACGCTGAGCTTTTCCGAAATATGCGAGTTAAACGAGGATTGTTGTGATACGTTCATTTCCTAACGCGTTGGTATTTACACACGAGCATCCGCGTATCGCAAGTGAAGAAAATTACTTCGCGGTAGATTAAACTGAAACATGCGAAACGAAAAGAGCGTTTTACGACATTTGCAAAAGTAAAAATGTAGAGCGAGGAAAAGGGAGGAAGAGAAGCAGAGAAAGAGAGAGAAATGAAAGTTGATCGTGCGCAGATAGGGTGTATTACAGTTTGGCCGGAAGCAGGCGAGAGTGCTATTGGCTGCGCCGTATCGTGTAACACGATCGCAAAGGGTCCGCTTCCTCCCTCGCATGCCGGTGACATCGAGCGGATTTGTAGGGAATTGCGGAAAGTGCAGAGCGCGGAAAAAAACGCCAGATAAAACACGATCCGAACCACCTGGCGACATGGGGAGTGAAGGGGGAGGAAGGGTGAAAGGGGATCGGAAAAGGGCGAAAGAGCGGTGAAGGGAGGGATGTGGGAGGCGGGTGAAGGGTCGGCACGGGCGTATCGGTCGAATTATCGAGTGGTACGTTACGGTTTTATGCAGATTCGCCAGAAACGTCGGGGCAGTTTCGAAATTAATGGCGGCCGGACAAATGTTTCGCGGTTTTTCTGCTGAATTATCGTGTCCCCGGACGCAACATAACGCGCGCGGTTCGCCGTGTGAGTCGCGACGTGTACACACGTACGCACGTACACGTGGGCGCGCGGCGATGTAACCGTGCGTGTACGAATGTCGCCGACAGGGTATGCGTACACTATGCGCCACTGGCGGAATCGGTTTCGGGTAATGTATACATTACATGCACGGTCGCCGTGGCACACTCTGTTACAAATACCAGTATAATGCGACGGAATATGCCCGTTTTTGTCTGGGGCTCTCAGAATATCCGAAAGTTCGTGCACAGTACAGTACAAAGTATTGGAAAGTATTGGAAAGTTTGAGCGATAAACTAGTTTGTTCATTTAATTCCGAACTCTCAATTACCGATGGTAGTTTCTTTGCGAAAAGAAAAGTTACGTGGACCGATAGACTTCTCGACTTGTTCGCTGTGACATAATTTTATGACGCAACGACATTTTCCATTTCTTAATTTTAAATATTTATTCATTGTATATTTTAGTTATTTTTGTATATTATTATATATAATTTTAATATGCTAATTTTATTCGGATATATATGTATCTTGCGTTTTTACTTCTGTAGATTCTATTCTATAATAACGTTTGAGATTTATCATATCTTTTATTATTATTATAGATGGTAAAATTATATTTTTATTTTTTTACAAGTCTAAATAATTAATTAGAAAATAATTTTACTTACTATATATGTAAGTTTATAAATATGATAGAAAAATTATTTTTTTATCGAAATGCTTTTATTTCAAGTATTCTTTTATAAAGCTCACTTCAATATTTAATAGATTTGTAGAATTTTACAATTTTAATAGATTAGAAACTTTAAAAAAACCCCTCATATTTATATAAACTTACACCACACACACGCACGCACGCACACACACACACACACACACACACACACACACACACGCGCGCGCGCGCGCGCGCGCGCGCGTATAGGTTTCTATAAATATGATAGGTTTTAAAAAGTTTCTCTGACAAATCTATTGAATATTTAAGTGGACTTTATATAAAAGAATATTTAAAATAAAAAAATCATTTCGATAAAAAAATAATTATTTTCCAATTTGAAAATCACCAGGTCACGTTGAAACGCAATGTTCATTACAGCGAGAACTGTTAAATCGGTTTACTCGAAAACAGCGCACATATATGCATCACGTCCCAAATAGAAACATTAAAATATCGCGGATATAGCGAGCGAATTTCATCGAGATAACATCGTTCGCTTCCACCGATCAAGTCACTTAAATTAATTTCCGATCCCTTTTATCCTGGAACTGCGCTAGTGAATCGCGCGTATTACAGGATATACGGTGGCGTTCCAATAGCGCCAAAAATCGCCTATGTATGAGCATTACTGGTAATGTATTACTCATGTACGCAGTGGATATTTCGTGCAAAACTACCAAAGAAGATAACCACGAGAGATGCACACATGCTATCGTCCTACGCACATGAATAGATATTGATAATGGATTATGTTGCTGATAATATATATAGCGCTACCGCCGCCACTGTGCTTCTTTGTGATTGATTTTTTGATATATCATCCTCACTGTTCTCGCAACAAAGCGTATCTGACAAGATACGACGCAGTTTTTGTTTTTTCGAGCATCGACATTGCATATTTTTTCTGTAATTATATTGATTTTAAGTTAAATCAAAAGCTCGTAGAACAATAGCTCAATAGAATATCTCGGAAATTAATTAAAGCCGAAAATTCTGCGCGATACAACCAGCTTTGATCGCTTATAACTACTGCAAATCCGTTTTCTGATTAGAGTTTTCGAATTTAATTAATTTGCGGAACACTGTTAAAGCATCGATGATTGTGGTACACTTTGTGACTAAGGAACGATTGTTTTACGATTTTTTATTTAATCGCGAAAATATCATAGCTGGAACTTGCCGATGTGTGCGCATTTATTAATTGGTTTACCGCGTGCTTCAATGATTTACAATGCGCGCTCGCGCGCTAATCGAGACGGCTCGTTGGAACGGAACTTAATTCGCGCTAATCGTTCGAGCTCGAATTAATTCTGGTTTCCTCCTCGTTCCTCTCCTCCTGCCCCTTCTCATCCTCTTTCTGCTAACGTTTAATTCAATTCGTCGCCGACTATCAAGCTCGAGTGTTCTATACCGGAAGTTTCCGCGTTCCTCCTATCTTAGCTATTCTTCCCCTCCCCTTCTCTCTCTCTCTCTCTCCTTTCCTTCCTTCTTATCTTCTTGTGTGTGTGTTTCTCTCTCACTATTATTTCTATTCTATCGTTTCCTTTTCTTTCTCGTCCCATTTCTCCGTTTTCTATGTTCCACTCCGTTTCTAGTTCTCGTTACATCACACTTCTCTTCTCTTCCTGCTTGCTGTGTAACTTTGAGTTTCGTGTTTCCGAGCGAGGATGAAGATCAGGAGGAAGACAGATGCGGCTGCTGGGGCTACCGATGGTGGCAACGTGGTTAAACCGCGTCTAGAATTACTGTCACAACTAGTCTAAGACTTCCTCTTAAGCGCGTATCTTGTGTCGTACACAGATTTAACACATACCTTACCGAATTAAGACAAAAGATCCTGGTAAATGCCGCACAATACCTTTATTTGAGTTCAGTTTGCGCGCGTTGCTCCCAAGTCGATAGTAGTTTCGTGAAGAATCGGAGAAACGCTACGGTTGTCAAACAATAAGCGAATAATGCGCCAGTATGTTCGAAACTCGCTTTCACGTCAAGCGAATCGGATACAGTCCAGGAAACTTTTACACGGGCGTTCTCAAAACCAATTATCTCGATATATCGTTGGATATTGAAGGATTTAGTATTTTCAATATTGACATCAATTAACCGATTAAGGCGTGATTGATCGTCGTATCATTGGCGATTCTCCAAGTCACGCATCCCCGCCGCACGCGACGCGGAAACCTTAAATGAAAACCTTTCACGCGGCGTGACCGATCGTGTCACTGGTCGCTGTCACGATCTATGTACTCTGGTGGCGCAGCCAAATTGATGTGATCGCGTCGCCGCTCGAGTGACGCGTGCCGTTCAATAAGCCCTCACGCGAGCGTGTAATGTCGCGGCCTATACGGGATCTGCTTACTCGACATCCGTTCCGATATTGACATCAATTATCTCGTCGAGGCGGCGCAAACAGAACATGCGCGTCGGTGAACATTTAAAATTCATCGCGCGATCAGGGAGGAAGTCTGATGGTCAAATCGCCGAAGATAAGCGTATGATAACGCAAAATCCGTTTAAACACTTTCAGCCTACGATAGTTTGACGAGTACAGTTCTGGATTTGTATAATTTTTCTCTCGCGAGTATCGCACACCGGAATTAATCACTCCTGTTCCTATGGAAACATCGGCTCGGCATTGACGAGAGTGCGTTCGTTGACAGTTCCATATATTTTTTTTTTTTCGACAAACGGCGAATATTTAGGGATTACGCGTTGCAATATGTTTATTTGAAACGCGCGATTTGCCGCCAGTAGAACGCCTGAAAAACGCAACGATATTTATTCTGAAAAGCGGGTTATCGACAATCGTAGATTTATACGTCCATGCATGCAACGGACCGATAACTATTCCTCCACCGGTTAAAAAAATCTCGCACTTTCTCTCTCTCTCTCTCTCTTTCTCTCTCTTTTCCGCTCTTCGTTTCTCTCGGAGTCCTTTGATGGTGCAATATTTATATAGAAAAATATTGTTTATCCTTGTGGCAAACTGTTGCCATACTATTTTTCATTCAGATGAATGCCAGTTGCGCCGATGAGAGTCGAAGGCTCGCGCTTGATATATTTTTCAGTCTTGGGCAATTTATAAAAGTTTATCATATTTTTCGTACGAGCGCTACAAATCATCATTGTCAAAATTGTGTGTGTGTGTGTGTGTGTGTATGTGGGGGAGGGGGGTGTATGTGTGTGGAATGCAATAAATCGTATCTAATAGCCGTGTGCGCGTAATGGAATAAAAATCGTTGTTGTCGTTCATTTTGTACTGTAACTAATGAACGTTGTCAAATTACAATTATTTTAAAAACAGATAAGTAGCGTATTATATGACGAAATAATATTTTTATTTTCTAATCGCTACACAGAAAAAAATTAATCTTAAGGTATTCTTATATATAAACAAGAATATTATAATCTTTTTTAGGAAGATTTTAGTCCTGATTTGATTGAATTTGTATCGATGCAAGTATTACTCTTGTTAATAAAAATATATTATTTATATATGAGAACATCTTGATTTAAGACTAATTTTCTACGTGGCGTTGATTTCAAAACTAATTTATTTCTGTAATGGATTAAAAATGCTAATTGAGCACTAAATATTTCATAGAGGATTTCATAAAGCGTGTTTATGAAAGAGATATAAAATATACAAAATTTACAACTTTGCATAGAGACGCAAAGATGAAGATCCGAAAAATCCGAATGTCTCAAAATTTATTATTATTTTGAAATTCAAGTTGAAATATATCTTTGAGATAGTTATCGAGGAAATTCATCGGAACGAACATTGAAACCGATGTAATGACGATTTTCGCTAATGACGAAATTTGGACTGATCGGTTTTACGTGATTAATTTGAGACAGAAATTACCGAGGATTTACGTATTTTTCAGCATGTCAATTCTTCAAACGGGCGAGAAAAGAAAGCCGGTCGACGGGAGTGCCGCAGAAGTTCAGGATCGATCAGATTTAGAACTTCGTGTGAYGACGAGAAGATCTGTGTGTGTGTGTCCCGGAAACGGCATGTCCGGCCAGTCCAGACCCTTTATATCCGCCATCGGGGTCAATCTCGATCTTGCGAATTTTCTTCGCGCGATAGATACGTAACTTCCCGGCTCTGCTTCCCACAGTGATGGAATTGAACTACTTTCGAAAGTATTAAGAAAATTGGGGTGTCGAGCGCGACCGATATCACCCCGTCGAATGTACTCGGGAAGCGTGTAACAATTTCGATTTTTCTCTCTGAGTCCGTGTCTAGGATGTTTGAAAATTCACCGACCGTACCTTCTGCGGTTTTCTCCATCAAAATCGGATTCAATTTTTCGTCGACAAAGGTCAAACGCGAAAAGATTGCGAGTAAACGGCTTCCCGCAAATTTATTTATTTATACATTACATAACGAATCCGTATTGTGACTATTTCACCTCGAATTTACGATGGGATCGAACGATGTTCAATGAGCGTTAAATAATGGAATATCGAACGCGATCGATATTATTTCGCCGAAATGTAATATTGGAAATATGTAACGATTTCAATTGACTTTGGCATTGGCGATGTCGGATCATGGAGATCTCTTCGATCTCCAGCTTTCGAAAGTCATGCGTAATGTATATTCGATTCAGTTTGACTATTGACGATAGCAGGTAACTCCTCTTGAAAACGTTCGATCTGACCAAATTTACTAATACTGAGAAATATATTAAAATGCACGTGTCAACAATATTTCAATTTATAATGCTTTTTACATTTAATAGAACTATTGACATTTTTTTAAACAACAGTTCGAGAAAATTTGAAACTAGTGATATTGTTGAAATCGTATACGGAAAGAACGATTTTGCTGAGATATCTAAAAATTTCGATAGATACGGGTCTGAAAATAATTTTGTTGGCCCATCAAAACAATTAAGTAAAAAGTTTTGACACTCTAGTAATCAGCTTAAGTGTTCTACATAATTTTTAATGATTCTAATAAAATTATTTTCAGATCTATATTTAGTTAAAATTTAAATACTTCAGCAAAATTCTTTCCATTTTCAGTAGAGAGAAAATTATCGAAAATTTTCACACTTAATTTGCAGCAATTCGAGGGCCATTAAACAAGTTGTCCGCGGTATATTAAATTTATGGCTTTGTTATATTTCTTGGGCCATCGATAATCACAAAATGCACGCTTCGCGAAGGAAAGAAATTTTAAATTTTCGATCTGCACCAACGCGGCTGATTCGCCTCTTTCTGTACGACATCATGAAAGAGCAATTATATCGGAGCTGAGGCAATCTAGAGTGCTGCCAATTAATTGCGCTTGTCGGGCCTTTTTTATTGCGCCCACTCACTGTCATTTGTTCCTCATCGGGCGATCTAAATAAGGGTTGGTAACGTTAACCGGGCTTGATAACCAAATATCGATCACACTTTAACGAGCTCCCAGAACACGCGCACCTATGACGTGTCGCCGTCGCTTTATCTGCTTGCTTCAGGCAAGATCGACGATGCTCGATGTGGTAGCTACATGTGTACCGCACCTTGTAACGCACGGTTTGAATTAAACTACCACTCGCGAGAGTGAGTAACATCTCATTCCTTGTAATACGCACATGCAGCGACACGATTACGTGCCCGCGTAGAATTTAAGGGCGTGTCTATTGTAATGCGTTATTTCGCATGATTTCCTCGGTGAGCACTCGCTCGAGGCCGCGATCATATAACAATTTGTAATTACGCGTATTTATATTAATCATCGATTTATTCCGTAATACGTTGTTAATTATCGCGAAGCTTAGCACAAAGCAAAGTGCAATAAAACGAATGAACTATAATCTGAATTGTAACAACGCGAAATGCGCGCGTTAAAGCTTCCGCGATTTTAACGACATCGATTCAGGAGTTGTCAATTGATATAAAACTAATTGGCAGAGATGTTTTCTCGGAGAGAGGAAGCTTGACACATCTCCTAATGGAGCTCCTCTGAAGCTTTCGCAGGATATTTGCCACCGCGAAACTCAATCATCCGCATTGACGCAATTGCACGCGTCCGAGACAATTCTGTCCAATTCGGTCCCTTGAGTATTTACCCGATCCCTTCAGTATCACATCTTAAAGCGTAACGTGCGAGAGTTTGCTTCCGCACACAAGTTTCCTCTTCAGGCCTGCGGTCTTATTGCGAGTCTAGCGATACACCTGATCGTGCGTTACAAACTTTACTCGTAACTAATGTCGCGCTTTGCCACGCGTTTGTTCAACAAGAGCCTAAGACCCGAAGGTTTGCCGGAGGCCGCACCCGCCGAGAGAGCAGCTTGAAATTTCAGTTCTGCTCTCGATGCTATTAGCATCGTACCGCTAGACGATGCGCGTATTCATAATTGAACATCTTGTAAACGTAATATCGATCTTTTGAAAAAGGAATTGAAATATTTCAAAATTTTTGAAATTTTCAAGTAATTTCATTGCATATCCAACATACAAGTGCAATTTATCAAAAATAAAGTTGAGAGATAAAAAAAAGAAGAAATTGCACTATAATTGTTTTACAATTTCGTAAGAAATCATCCATTTTTCAATTAATCGCAATTAGTTTCAATTAATTTCAATTAATTTGATGAAAGATACGTCTAAAATAAAATTGAGAAATAATAAGTGAAAAAAGAAATTGTACTCTCTCTCTCTCTCTAAAATATTCTCTTACATTGAGAAATCATTCATTTTTTAATTAGTCATATGTAATGGCTGGATATTTTGTCTCTATCTGGAAAAACCGCTACCTTTTTATGAAGAATAAATCGCTTTCGACAATTCTCCTTCGTCAGATAATTCTTTCTCTCTTGATTGCTCGGCGACACGTGAGTCTACGTCAACGAGAGCTTTATTGCGGGAATGAAGAGGACAAGTCTCATGAACACTTTCGCGTCCACATGTTTGCCGTTTTCTAAATCCAGCCCCCCCCGCGGACTCGGTTGCGCAAGCCTGCCGCTTAATTTTCCGCTAAGTAAACGCACACACAGGTCGGGCGTCCCGAGAACAAAATCGATAGTCTATTATTCGGGCTTAAGTCGCACGATTTATGTGTACACTCCATCTTCGTGCTTGCCTCTCGAGATTCTAGTGTGCCGCTAGGTGAACATATTTCGATCTTCCGGGTCGACACTTGAGTAAGACTCCTTTGCAAGATGTGCTAGCGGAGGTAAACACCGACGCGTACTGGGAGAAATTATCCCGAAATGATGAACTCGTATTCCACTGAAATCACATATGCACTTCCTATCTCTAAGATATAGCAGTTCCAAATATTTCCGACTATGCTTTCGCGCTGATATTAATCCTTTGGGAACAGTGTGTAGCTATCATAATAATTTGAATATCCATCAGTAACCTACAATCGCAAAAATTGGATTTACAATAAATTGCGATTCTGTATTGCAATATCTTGATGTAACATGTAATCAATTTATATTATTTACAACATAATGGAACAGTTGCTGAAACGAATTGTTACCTCGCATAAATAAATAGACTAAAATGTATTAAATATTATTCTGCAGAATAAATCTGTTATTTCTATCAACATATAATGCAAAATGTACATTTATAAACTCTATACTATACACTATAAAAATAAATATTATAAGAAAGTCGAAAGTTTGGCTGGTTATACGTTTTAGTGATATGTTCACATTAGAAAATTTCAAGATGAGTGGAATGGAAAGAATTTATACCGGGAATTTTTTAAATTCAGGGAGACATATTAATGTTATATAATAATACGTCATAATTACAATTATTAATATTAAAAAGTATTTAATTTTTGAAAGCGCTTCAATTTATTGCGCGAAGATCTTCATTTTGAAAACATGAAGAAACCAGCCACGACTCTTTTTTATTATACATAATATTTATTTTTACAACTTTATACAAAAACATTTATAAGTATTATATTTTTTTGTGTAATAATAAAAGTGAAGGTTTCTTTTATGATGTTTATAATAATGTTCAATTTGTTTTATTATGTTTATTAATAACAATTATTTAATTTTAATAACTTTTCTAATAATTGTTATTCTATATATTAATATTGTACTAAATGTATAAGAAAACAAAGAGAAACATAACAAAGTTTGAATGTATTTATCTTGATACAAAAAATATAAGATATAAAATTATTAATCATATACACACACACACAGTATACGCGCTTATATATCTAGCTAGTAATTTAAGGAAGCGCGCGAAATTTTACGTGGAAACAAACGGCTCATGCGACCGGCATTGTTCCCGGTCAAAAGACACCTCCAACTCGCGGCTGCGATGTTGTCTCGCGACACCGTCTGCTGAGAGTCTGAAGAATAAGGTCCGGGAATATCCGATCTCAGGAACAAAGAAAAGTTGGCTACTCGGCGGCGAGTTAGCAGGGTTATCCGGCCGCGTTAACCCTTTCTCCGCTCGCCAAGCTTCCTTTAGCGGAAGGGTTGGTGGCCGCGGGAAAAGGGAGTGCAGGATCGGGCGTGGGATAGCTTTTATTTCCAAGGAACCTTGTCCAACAAGCCGTCTGCCACAATAGCGCGAAAGTTTCCATTGTGTTGCGCGCACATGCACGCCTATTCGACAATCAGCCCAGAAGCTTCACTTTTTACCGGCTCGCCTTCGGCCGCCATTGTTCAATGATTGATGATACTGCAGCGACGCTTTAAGTGGAACAGAAGAAAGATTGGCGCGAGGAAAGTTTAGCCGGAAATTATGTGCAGGGTAGTTTAAACGTAGACGACATTTTTCTAATAAGTCGTTGGCTTAAAGTTAAATGTTAGGACGCAGTAACCATCCCTGCTGGTAAAGCTCTGCTTGTTTCATTCTAACTTAAACAATCTGCAAATACGTCATTAATCATGCAATAGACATTGTTTAATTCTTTTTAATTAGATAAAGTGTCGATTTTTTAAAATTTAAATTAACAATTAATATTTTAAAAATTAATATTTTATTTCAAAAATTTTTACTAAAAAATCGTCTTATTTTTTATAAACCTATGTCGTCAATTAAAACATATGTTATAGTTGTCAGCCGCCAATAGAAAGCTCTTCTCATTCTCATCATTTCATACCTCCAGAGTTTTAGAATTCGACCGAGCGCGTGTCTTTCGCCATTATTGAACATCGGACTTTCTTATTATGCATGAATCTCGCTGATCGGGGATTCGGGACTCATATCACGCGTCGTGCTTGCGGAAAACCCGATTTTCGGCCCCTCACGTCCATCCTCTATCCATGTACATAACTCGACACGAACGCCGTACTAACGGCGTAACGCCTGACGAAATGACCGTAGCGGCTTGTGACATAATAAAACCATCGTTAAAACTTAACCGGTAAAAGCGACCGTCTCCTGGATACGGCGAATCGTCATGCTGGGCTCGTTTCGGATTATACAGCATTACGGGAATCATCAAGGAAAGCAATCAGCTTTCGCGAGATTAGCCACTGAATGCAATGCTGCTGTGCGTTACCACGTCCTTTGTTTCGTTCACAATGCACTTTCTCTCACTCTCTCTTCGTTTCCCTCCTCGCCATTTTGGAAACATTTGCGCGACATTTTTTTGTACTACTCGTTACGAATTCATTTATTTATCAATTTAATCAACGATGTCTTAATAAAATTTAGTCAATTTGGAATAAATTCTAATAAACAAATTTTAATTCGTGAATTTTTTATTAAAGCTCTTGTTTCTTAAAAACAGTAATACTTTTTCGCAGACACTGGCCATGCGATTATCTATGAGCTCGCACCGGGGAATTTTATCGTTGAAGCTTAAGTGAAGGAGCCAGATGAGGACGGTCGGTGCACAACGTCCCTGGTTAAAAGAGCTGGATAGCTAGGAGTAGATAAGCAGGACTCGAGGATCGCGGGAGGGAATGAGGTCGCGGTTCCGCGATTATGAAAAGTTGCCGTCATTTCAGAACGCGCGTACCGAGTCCTTCAACTTTTTTACGAGTTATCGAACTCTCAAACGTGGAATCGAGGGTCGACATAATAGGAGTCGAAGCTAGTTAGTGCTCGTCGAGAGGACTTTATTGCCTTCGACGGCGCATTTCAGCGATTATTTGACGTTTCACAATCGGCTATTCGTAATGCATAGTTAAAACGCGTCGTCGGAATTGTGCGGAAATGGTGCTGGTCTCTAAGGAATTAAAAGCCAAGCTAATCATGGATCACGACAAATTTATATCATTCGGCAAGGATAGTTTCAGTTTCTAATTCGGATATGTTCGAATTCTAAGCGAATTTTCATGTAATGCAATCAACTTGATTAGTTTTATTTTATCATTTATTTACATCTCCGATCTTTTTCTGGATCTGTATCCGTGACAAGGGACTTATCAACTCATTGGCAAGTAAATTACTTCCAAGTAGAGTCAGTCTCAATCCGGTTACTGCAGAAGAATCATGATGTAATATGTTTACATTCTTGCATACGTGGTTTTGATGGTTAATACACCAATCTCCGCTCATTGAAAGTAGAATTCAATTACATTATATGAATGCAATAAGTAATAAGTGTACAAGTATAGGTGTAACTGACATATTTTAGATTATGTGCGTACGGAAAAGGCAGCTGGACCACGCGGTGATACTCTGGAGCTTAATATTTCACAATTGCGGCAGATAATACCAATTATTTTCCAGCCCAGAGACTGAATACTCGCTTTACGGAATCTGATAACGAATAAGATCTAATATAATAATAATATAACAGCAGCTTATTGTACCTAAAAAATAAAAGCTCATTAAAATATTTAAAATATTTTATTCTTTTAATCTGTTTGTAGATACTTAACGCTTTTATTTATCTTATTGAGAAATGTTGGAACGATTATCTGTCTTATTTCATATCGTTCTGATTATCGTTCCGAAATATACGTATATTTCGGAATTACGGCAGACAGGATGTGTTTTAGTATGATTAGTAAATGGCACAGATACGATCGAGACGTCTGCTGCGAGACGTCGCTTCGCGCCTCCCGATAATCGTTTCCACGTGAGCGCGAATTTCTGGGAGAAGGAGAGTTGTTCAGACGCCGTTGATCCCCCAGTTGTCTCGCCGCCGCTTTGTCTCCAGCCGCGCATTTGGGCGGTATGTCAGGAACGGTAAGCAGCAGCGATAGTTTGCTTTAGTTCGCTAAGCCGGAGACATCTCGGGGACCGCGAACTCCGTCGTGCTCCAACTTAGTCGGCCTTAAAACCACACGCATATATGCGCTCGCTTTACTCGTCAGATGTTAAGCAGACGTCGCGACGTCGCGACGTCGTCGTCGTCGTCGTCATAAGCGCGTAAATAATTCGAAAGAAACTGGCTCTGCGTTCCTGCCTGCCAGGCATTCGTAATTAGACTCATAATCTTGCAAGGAGAAAATTCGACGAGGTACTGAGACAATTAAATTCGATCAACTCAGCTAGTCGGTGTCATTCGCGAGTTATCTAAATGTCTAGAACGTGTAATCGCGAAAAGAGCCAGCGGCGATACTTTCTAGGAAGAAATTTGCATTTTTGCAAGAATTAACCTAGTTTCAGCCAATGGGCTCTAACGCGGTTATCTTCTTGCTCCGTCTACGTCGAGTTTAGAACAATCGATCTGGAAAAAAAAAAAACAGACAGCGTTATGAATAAAAATGAGCATAACCCAATAATTAGAAAATGTAATTGAAACCTGATTTTCATATTGATATGACGAAATGTACGAATTTAAATTTTAACGTCGGAATCGTACTTTCCGATGTTAAATAGATAGCTCATCTCTTCGTTGTTATTGCAAAATACTGACTACATCTCTTCGATATCCGTCTCGCAGAAAATTGAGCTGTTAACGAGAAGTCTCGTCTTTGCGATAAATTTTGTATCGTTTGCAAAATTAACATTTGTTTGCAAAATTAGTATCTGCGATCGTAGCTGCGGGATTAATCGTTCAGTCGTCTCTATTATTAGAGACTCGACGACGATTCCTTAATGTAACCGGCTACGAGTCGATTACCGCGATCTACCACGCGCCGCGTGTAATTAAGTCTCCACAAATCTCGTGGCCGCAGCGTACAGCGTTCAGGTGGTATCGTCGCCACCGCTGTCGGAACACCCGGTGTACTCAAGCGGGATAATTGAATAGGGTTTTCGTGCTATCTCCTGACCCTGGAGGAATGGCCTGCACATGGATGTATTGTTCAGACGCAGCCACAGGAACGTCGTAGTTGTCGATATATATCGTATACTCGCGGATAGCCAATTGTGGACTCGGCTTAATTAAGGTATTCGTGGTTATAATGAAATTCGGCTGCCGCATATTTAAAAATAGTGCCCGTTTCGAAATCCCCAAATATAATTTAAGCTTCTTTCCTAATTAAAAATGACATTCTTAAAAATTTCATGACACCGCTCGCGCCATTTCGATCTTGAAAAGACAAATTCAAGAAAGACGATATCTGCGTATCATTGAACTTATAATTAGATATAATTGAATACAATTCAATATTACAATAAAAATTAAATGTTTGAACCGAATATAATTATTTGTTTGTAGCAATTAATTTTTATCAAATCAATTTTATCATTTCTTCTCGAAATCAATTGAAGAACAAAGATTTTATTTATCGTTTATATTTCCGAAGATTTGCTAATATATCTTAATTACGAGGATTCGTCGAATCCTTATAAATTACAAATTGCTAACGTTCCGTTATCGAAATGTCTGCCGTACTTTCCCCGTCGATTTGTAGTGCGCTCGGTGAAAATGCGCCATTTTCTCGAGCACAATGTGTATGTAGCTGCTAACAGATTGTGGGTAGCTCAACGCTGATCTAAACGACCACGCGGCAGGGCTACCGTACACGCAGGCTTTGGATGTCGATTTGTTTTCCGTATCTACCATGTGGGGCAAAACAGCCGCGGGCCTTAATTAAGACGGACGAGCTTATGTTATCGCCGAGCCATTCACTTGAGCGGGCAAAATATTGCACTTTCAATACGCCGCCGTTGCGGCCGTGATTTATGATTATACAGTTTTTACATTATCGCGCGCGCCTGTATCCCCGGTTGAATTCCCGCGAATTCGCTCGGCCGTACTAACAATCGCGAACGTTGCCGCTTTTAATTAAGGCCTTGTTTGGACGCGACAATGTAAATGTGCCGGGCGGGAAAAAAAAATGGCACGAATGCGAGTAATCGATGGTCCGCTGTCAGAAAGAAGGACACCCGTGACCGCGCGATATCATGAACTCATTCCTCAACTCTCTTCGTCTTGCGAAGCACCATTTGTTTCTACTGATAAAATCGAAAAGAAAAATATAAGAAAATGATCTAAATATATAGCAAAATATGTAAAAGGAAGACACTGTCGTGAAGATAATGTAGAAATTCTTGATGTTAAAACGACACCTTCGACGTATCGCAGAGCCGATTGAACCCTTTCAGCGAAATCCCATTTTGGCGCTGAGGGACAAGTAACGCCAGTAATGCGCCGTCACTTAGGCGAGCCATCAGAGCCCCGTCATAATCGCAACATATTTCAGACGCCTCCTGCGCCCCGCTCGATATGATTGCGCATTGTTCGGGCTCGCGCGGGCAATGCTTTGAACTGACAAGTGCACAACCGACCGCCACAATCGTCGCCGACAATCGCGGTCGCTTGTGCCGATGTGTGGGCAGACAATTATGAGCGTGTCTTAATTAGGGAGTGCCGCACAAAGCCGCTTCGGCCGTATCCGGGCCGGACGCCTCGCGACGATACTCCAGTCGGCTGTGAATCCGCTCGACTCTCAGCGGAATGGTCCCGGCATTCAAGATTGTCCGTCTGTCGCGGCTGATTGATATTCTTCCTTCGTCGATTTCCGCGCGCGATTGAAGCATTTTGAGAGAAAAAAAGAGAGAGGGAGAGATAGAGATCTTTGCGGAATATGATTCTCGAGATAAATATGTTGTTTCGAGCAGACACGAGAGAGAGAGAGAGATGATCGAACGAACCATTTGTCGATCGATAATTACTGTGTAATAAAACCTGAGGTAAGCGCGCCGTAAATCGGCAATAAACGATAGATTGAGCGCGATAAATTGGTTGTTACCTTTATACTATCTATCGTATTCGGAATACCGCTTTTTACCGTCTGCGAATGGATGGTCGGAATAAATGTACGTATTTCGTGCGGACGTGGAAAGGGCTTTCGCGATTTCTAATGCGGAAATGCGCGTGCTGCTACGCCCAGGTATTTTGTAATAAATGCACATATTTCGTGCGGACGTGAGAGAGAGATAACCGATATGCTGGGATAGGGGGGAACGAATGTACGCTGCAACGTCCATCTTTCTAGAGGATCGCGGTAATCGACCGACTGATAAATGATTTCGAGTGCGAAGGATCGAATGTTATATCGCCGAGGGAATATATCGCGTCATAAAATTCTTTTATAGCGACCGTAACTCGCGAATTAGCTAGGCGGTCGATAAAAAAGAAATTTCGCCGTTGCTTCCGTTGCTGTTGAAGGAGGCTCGTTTCTGTCATGGAAGAAGGCTGAAATGAAGGCGATTAGCGAAAGCAGAGGGTAAATTGATGGAAACTTCAAAAGGCTGCGGAAGTGGCACGTGAATTGATGAAGAATTAATGGAAGTAGAATGCAGTAACAGACGGGAATACGTTGATGAGCATCATCGCTGCCACCTGGCTCTGGTCCTCCGTCCCTTGCTTCATATCACTTTATAGTCCCGAGACGCCATTAAATCGTTACTTGAAACATATCCGGGGATTTATACCGTGCCTAGAACTTCCCCTCTCGTCGGCGGGCCACTCGACTGAACTCGTTACAACCCCCCTATTATACGTCCGCGCCATTTATCCCGTCTCTACCTGCGTGTCGCTCACACAAAAAGCGAAGTGGCGTCAACGTGGCGTCCAAACTCATCAAAAAGCTCGCGCTGGCGAACGGACCTTCCCTATATCCCTCTGTTTTATTGTGTCGTTGCGCGCGGCGCGATAAATTTCCGCGGATTTACAGTCCCGGAAAAGCGCGAAACACCCGTTCACGAATATTATTCACGGCACGCGGCCGTTATTCCGTGTAACGTTCCCCGTTTGCGGTTGTATCGCCGGCGAGAGAATTCAACGGCCGAAATCGAGTCGAGGAAATCGCCGGCGATCGCCACAGTTGCGTAATTCGTTAATATCTACGCATGAAGTCCAGCAGAATATGACCGTCGCTTATTGCATTTTTTTTTCAGAATGCTCTATGAGTGAAAAGCAATTTTATTCTTCGCGAGACAATATTCTTCCTACGAGAAGTGATGTGAATTGTAGTCATACGTCGGGCAAAGATACGCGGAATATTTCTTCGCTTTGTGAACAGATAGGTCACTTCGACCCAGTTGCACAAAGTACTAGTAGACAATAACACAAACTCAATCGAATTTTTTTACATATATTTATTTATTTATTTTCATATCGTATATACAGAGATTGCATTTTTATATTTCCATATTTTTATATTTGTTATTTCTTCAAATTTTAATTATTCTATTCTAAAAAGATACGATTTAATTAAATCAGGTCAGATTAAAATTTCTTTTTCACACAGGCAGAAAAGTAATCTTGCCTGTGAGAGATTATTCATGTCGTAATAACCTTTTGCGAATTCTCGAGGAATCTCGCGACACGTACGCCGCTACATTGAAGATATCGCGTCAGTGTGATACATATTTTTTTATGATGCGTCGCATCATAAATACAAGAAAATACAGGAAAAATTTTGCCTATTTTTGCACGCGCAACTATGGAATGTTCAATCACGTGAAAACTGATCGCGGAAATCGATGGCGAGAGGAAGACGATATTTCGCGTAGATTGAAGAAGGTCTTGTCAATATCCTCTGGTCGACGATTCACGTTTGCGATGAAATTTACATAGAAATGACGCGTCGATCTCGGATGCCGGGACTTGCGAAAGGCGTCTCGGTCCTTGCTCATGTAAAGCCGCTATGTCGTCGCTAACTTTGTGTATAAATTCGTATAAAATAGCTCGAACAGCACGACGGAGAAAGAGGCGAGCGAGCCTGAATGCACTTTGCGGCGAGAATTGTTGCGGCGATGTTCGCGATAAGCGCGTGATAAACACGACTCTCGCGTGAGCCAACGTCGCGGTGAAATGGACAGCAATTACGTCGCGGAATTGCGTCACCGCCGGCGTTCGCCAGTCGAGTATTCGGAAGGACGACACCGCAATTTACTTAATAAATTATCTTAAAATTGCTTTTTAAACCTCCGCGTGAGTCTCGCGTACAAAAGATACGCGGTGGTCCGTTAAAGAACGCCGCATGCCGCGCATTTCTCCGTAGTCGAAGAACAACGAAACGCGAAAAGCCGGGCACGCGGCAGTAATCTTTTCGTCGGCCAATCCACCCGCGCATCGTCGCCGATTGTCGGCAGGCGGAAATGGAGAAAGGGGAAAGGCAAAGGGGCGGGTTAACACCGCGGGATTCCCGGAAGAATTCCGAAGTCGCGAAAATCCCGGGGACCTTCGAAGAATGCATCTCCGTCGCTGCGACGGGGAACGTGACCTCACGACGCCGCCATAGAATTTGTACGACAATGGCCGCCAGACGTTTCCGTTTTGCCGCTGCAGCCGACGGCGCGCAAACACAGCTCTTCTGCGGAGAAACACGCGCACGGTCGTCGGGCGGGTCTTAGTGACGTCCCGGGACTCGGGATCTGAATGATTTAGCGGCGTCTTACATCCCGCGAAATCTAAACCCATCCCGCACCACCACAAATCGGGCTTCCCATTTTATCCGCGGATCAGCGAGAGCTTGCCGACTCGCCCGGTAAATTTCGCCCGACGCAAACCCGCGCGATTATATATGGAAAGAACGATTTTGCTGAGGAATCTAAAATTTTGCTGGATACAGATCTGAAAATAATTTTGTTGGATTATCAAAACGATTTTGTTGGAACCTTAAAAATAATGAGCGATGTTCCAAAAAATTTTGATTGACTACTAGTTCTACATAATTATTTTTATAGTTCAACAAAATTACGTGTGCTCGTTTGAACAGTAAAACATGATTCAGAATCGTCATAACGACATGATAAATCGACGCTCCATTTCAGATTAACAAAATTCGAATCTATCTTTTTGTGATATAACGAATTGCGAAAAGAATTTCATTTTCTTGTTTTACTTCCGCGAGTCACTCGACTTACTTCTTACATTTAATTTGTAGATACTCCTCCGTCTTTCATTGATTTTTCTATCTCAATCACATTATTAGTTGGAAATACGTATTAGCGTATTAGAATCCTCAAAAGGATTCGAATTGTTACGGCTGATATTTCCGGATGATAATCTTCGTATGATCTGTATCTCGGAGGACATTATCCGTGTGTGCTGAAAGCGGCGACCGAGTGCCACACGATCCGCCTGGATCTGACGTTCGGCTAAATCGAACTTGCGGAACGTATTTGCATAGAACAAGTAGCCGCTATTCCCTTCTCTCCTCCCACCTTCTTGATTCACCATCGTGGAGAGGTTTATAGCGTACGTACAAAGCGCAGACCGTCTACCAGAATGTAATTCAGAGATACCAGCGAATTTTTGGCTTGTGAGCTTTTCGAAGGAATGAATTTAATTAAAATATGATATCTCTTGAAACATATTGTATATTTTACCAATATTTTCAATGGTGCGCGAAAATTTAATAAAAAGAGCATATGAGCGGCTTAATATAATATTAATTAATTACAGTACAAATAACTTTATACGTAAACAATGCAAATGCGATAGACTCGGATTACCATTTGTCATGTCTTCGAAATGTGCCTCTCGCGCATAATTAATTGTATGAATGGAGCGCATAGTCATTATATCAGATGGTGACGTCCACATCGGCGAGACGTGCACTGCATTACAGTCGAGATGACTATTCTGTTTGGTAGGAAACGAGATTCCGGAGGATGGATTGTGAAATGATTTCTGTTAATCACAGTTTGCGGTCTATTCGGCGTTGATTGTGGCAACACACCGCCGTCTGACCGACCGTTGAGCACGCACGTGTGTATGTATGTGTATGTATGTACGCCTCTGTTATATTATTCTAATATAAACTCGTCCTGAAGGTACGATCGTCTTGGGGCGGACCGACCAGGCCGAGCGGGACCGAGTCCGACGTCCGCGCTTGCGAATCGAACTCGCAAATCGAATTTGCATGGAACAAGTAGTTACGATTCCCAGCCACCGACTCCGTCGGTCCAGGCGACCGGATCTCTCGACCGCATTTCCGTTCCTCTCGTTCGCGCTGCGTATTTTCGCTGCGCGACGTTTCGTGTTTTCCCGCTGGGATCCGTCGCGGGATTGCGGAGTGTTCGCCATCTCACACGCACGCACACGCACGTGTGCAATTGCCGCAGAGTTCCACGATTGTACTTTCAGAATTGTTCCGTTATCGTTAGAGAAATACCGTGCCGCCGTGATTGCGACGCGGCCGTCAAACGGTCACGCCAACATGTGTATCCTGCGAATTATATGACGGATGCACTCGGACAACTCGTCGACGGGAAACTCCCATTCCTGTCCCCCCCCCCCCCTGTTGGGGACATTTGAAATTATGGTTTGTGCGACGGCATAAATTACACCGCTCTGTGTTATGATGCGAGATATTCCTTAATCAGGAATCCGTTGTTTCGGAACATTTTTCGTGAATGATTTATTGCAGCTTAAAAGTGTACTGAGCGTTTGAAACTTTATGAAGCTTTGTGTTTGAAGCTTTATTAGATTTGTGTGTGTGTGTGTGTGTGTGTGTGTGTGTAACTTTTAATTTTTTTACTTATTTTGACAGAATCAAATATCGCATTTTGTTATGTATTTGAAAAATTTAATTTTAAAGATCGACAAAAATAAAATAAGGATAAAATTTCATTATTTCTTATTTTTTATTATTATTTATTATTATTTTCTTTTCAAATGCTAATTTCCAATATTATAACATTCACTCGCGAGAAGGAACAATTCCCCAGAAAGTTCCCCTATGAATACCGTAAGAGATACAAAAGACATATTTTTACGGATCGATAACGCACGCGGTATGAATGATAAATGCTTATCTCCGGGGACGGCGGGACTCTTCTCAGCCGAAAAGTTTAGGACCAATTTTATTCCCATTCGGTGCACACGGTCCCATCATGTTTCGCACGGCGGCGCGGCGGTTCGTCCGCGTAAAAGGCGTTAAAAATTCATTATCTCGCCCGCATGCACCGAGTCAACGAGCACGGGCGCGAGAAAAATTTTTTCACGAGGCGGAACGCGCATAATTTTATAGCCGCGCCATGCGGATTCGCATTAAGGTAGGGATAAGGAATGCATTCCCCGTGCCTTCCTTCGCGGCAGTGAGTTCTGATTCGCGAGAAGAATTTAACTCGCGATGAAAAGACACCTTAAAAATTCCACGAGTGTAGTTACGCTTGCCTCGGAAAAACGAATGAAACGCGCTTACACCGCGTGTAAGGCACGGACATCGGGGAAAATTTTCGCGCCTCCTGGACTTCCACTGAACTGCAACTGTATCACGATGAGCGCGAAATTGCGAGAAACGACAGGACGATGAGCAACTCGGAAGCTATCCGGCTATACTTGTCCTAAAATTTACTCAATGAATCGAGTTGATTCGCTTCGAATCTAAAACACACGTTGTTCTGATTGCAACAGATAATTATACGAGATATTACGATTTTTGAACGAATATCCACGTCAATTTTTAAAGAGGGATATCCTTTCACTGAAGCGAGGAAGAAAATGGTTGTGGATAATTAGTTGGGATTGACCTTTTGAACCTTTTGCAGTGAGGCTAATGGTTTCATCGTCGTTAGAAAGTCATCCTCGGAAAACGGCAGTCTCCCGCCTGACTGAGGGAAAGACGCGGAGTGAAAAAGACCTGGGTGGCTCGCGAGGAATCTCGCGTGATGCAACTCTGCGGCTTCGGCGAGAGAAGAGCCCTCAAAGGCTCGTCTCTCGACTCTCACGGCTCTCTCGCAACGACGGCGAGTTGTCCAAGTCGTCCGAGGTGAAGAGTGCGGTCGGTCACGCCGACGAGCTTCTTGTCTCTTCGTCGCTGGAGTGCACTTCCGGCCGTTTCGCGACATGCAAATATTGACTACCGCCCTTCCCGCATTTCTCCTCCCGTTTTCTCTCTCTCGTCGAACCATTTTCCGAGTCCTGCCGTCAGCTTGTTTTTCCTGCCTTATTATTTTCGTCAATGCTTCACGATGATGCAATGATGACGACGATTCCGAGGGTGAAAAGCCACGGTTGAAATTGCATTTCAGAAATGCAACTACGATTGCCAGTTTTATGCGAAAAATATCATGTTCATTCGGAGGACGGTATTTAGCTGTGTTTACGTACTGTAATATTTTTGTTACATCGTTTTTCCCTTTCAGGGCATTTATGAAATAAATAAATTGCTTTGAACGGCTTTCTGTTCTCTTTTCATAAAATTTTTAGTGTTTTATTCGTGTGTTTTCAAAATATATTTTTGTGATATTAAATTTAGAATCTTGCAATATGTTTGCGAGAAGATTTATTAATCTTATTTGAGAGATAGAAGTCTGTATGTCTTGTTGTATTACATATTACGCTACAAATAATTGTTTTCGATTTACGGCGTAGTAATAGTTAAAGTAAATTAGTAGTTAAAGTAAATTAGTAGTTAAAGTAAATTAATAATAGTTAAAGTAAATTAGTAATTGTTGGTGAAACAGTTGGAATTATCTTTGATTTTAGGTCATAAACCCAGTTTTACCAGAATTGAATTGCATATTTATGAAAATTATTTAGTTAAGAGTTATCTACTCAATTAACAATGTTCGTTTTATTATATCGCAAATACGATCATAATGATTCCAACGCTTTACTATCGCACAATACGTATTATATTATTAAAGTAAAAAGGCTAAAAAAGAGAGATGATGTTTTTGTAGCTCCGTAGAACAAATGTAAATGGCGAGTTTTGTAGCATAGGAAGTTGTCTCGCAACGGGACACTACAATTTCATCGCAATGAAACGTATTTCGAGGATCAAGCTTCTCAGAGAACCTTCAGCGTTCCTGGCGAATGTACTCGGCCGCAGCATCGTGGCAGGAATTTACGTCGTCGATCCGTGAAGAGCGATCTCACCAACATCCACCTGATCCGACCGTATACGTCAACGTGACGCGCGCACACAAAGACACCCCCGTAAACCCGCCTCTCTGATGCTCCTCGAATTCGCGTTTCCTCGTGCTGCAACGTTAGAGTTACCTTTGTGCGAGCCATCGAGGGGACCGAGCATGTGCCAAGGAATAAATAGAGGGTCCTGCGAGCGCACAATGGGATAGAGAGATCGCGTAACGAGGAGAAAATCGTGTGGAGGGTGAATTGGAGGATCCCTCGTCACTTGGAAGGAACATTGTTATCACCTCTTGCTCGTGTTTCTTCGCGCACAGTCTCCGTCAACTTTTACAGCTACGCGAGAAAAATAACGTATAAACCGCGCGCGTATCCAATCTGCCGATAAATCCGCGCCGGGCCGAAAAAGGTGAGAAGAAGAAAAGATGAGATCGATGTGGAGCGGTGTTCGCGGCGAGGTAGATAAAGACTCGCCTGGATGCACCGGAAAAACGTCTTCAGTGCGACGGTACCTCGACAAGACGATGTGAGGTGACCATTTCTTATCGCGTTATTATCGTCGTGAACATTCTCGCGAATATTCGCGTTACGGCGCGAAGCTCGGCGGATCTTCTGGCTGGAACTTTCGACACGAGTTTAACGAGATCAACTGCTACGATACTAGTTGCAATGAGCAAGAGGGAAATATTCTCAACTGCTTATTATGCGTGTTTTCAGAATTGTACCATCTCTCGTGATCAAATTTTCAGATTTTGTTTCAAATAAATGCGAGCTCGATTAATACATAATAGTAATATAATCTGAAATTAATTAGAATGTTTCAATGCAATAAGACGAGCTAGCATAAAAAATTGATATTATTCGCATAAGAGGAGAATTAATAATGTCCGATATTAATTTCTCGAACTAAATATACGAACTTCTCTCATTATATTAAAAGATAAAATACGATGTTACCTATATCGATTAATTTCTATGGTTTCTTCCTTCGCGTGTTTTCTTATTAAAGATATTACTAATCCAGCAAACAGATTTAATCAAGCGAATCAAGCGGATACGCGTAAATATCCAATGGTCGTTGCCGTCATTGTCTTTGGATTAGTTTCGTCCGCATTAGAACTGCCGTTTCCACGGACACGGAAGTATCGCCTGCGTGAAAGTACTTCCTCTGCAACAATCTTCCCGGAGGAAGCACGGGGTAGAGCTGTTATCTTGTCTCTTAATCCGGTCGGCAACTCCGTGAGAGAGCGGTCGTTGTAACGCTCTAGGGTTGAGCGGTGTCGTCGCCGGAAACGGCAACTTTAATGTATTCGAGAAGGGTCAAACTTCGGTTGCTACTTCGCCAACCGCGCACTCCCAGTTTCTCACTCTCTCACTCTCTCTCTCTCTCTTTCTCTTTGTCTGTCTCTTTCTTTCTCTCTCCCTCTCTCTTTTCGCCTACAAAGACTCCGTGTCCCTTCATTACGTCAGCAGCCCGACCCAATTTCGCGGCATCTGAACTTTCGTCTCTGAGTCCCGAAACTTCGGCCAAGAGACTCCGCGAAGGAAGTTTCGAGAGGAGACGAAACACTTGCAAGTCTCGAAAATAGCGAGCACTTAGACATGCGTTTAAGTGAAGAAGATCTCGCCGATGTCTGTGTGCAATTACATAGACGAATACGTTTATTTTCTCTCTTGTCTCTCTCTCTCTCTCTCTCTCTCTCTCTCTCTCTCTCTCTCTCTCTCTCTCTCTCTCTTTATATATATATACATACATACATACATACATACATACATACATACATACATACATACATACATACATACATATATATATATATATAAGAGAATTAAAAAGAATTATGAATTTCTTTCATATATATAAAGACAGAGAAAGAGAGAAAGGTGTATATATATATATATATATATATATAAAATAAAATAAAAATAATTATAATAGAAAAAGAGGAAAAGAATCCATCTCGATTTCTCTTCTATTTTATATTGTTGTTTATTTCTATTTTTTATATGTACAAAAATATACATATATACAAAAATAATAAAAAATAAAAATAAATGTAAGTATATGAAAGATGAAAATGGAAAAAGACGAGAAAGTAACGAAATTAGTTACTGTATAAGCATAGATATACTTGCTTAAAATTCAATCTATTACGTGAGAATAAGAAAGAATAATATTAATAATAATGTGACTATTATGAAAAAAGAATTATGTTTTCCAGTGTGCGATATGAGGAAAATGAAGTGACAAAGTCTTTTAATAAATTTGAACGAATAAATCTAAAAAGAAAATGTAATTTTTAATTTACAATTTTAACCAAAATGTTGGTTCTTTTATCGCAGTATCATGGATATAAGTTGAGATCGGGAGTGCTAACTTTTGTAGTTGCAGGTAGTTTGCAGGTTTACAGAAGGTTCACTCCAGCCTCGAAAGTATTATCTGGAACTTCAAAAGGATATTCTAGTTGGCGAGGAAGTACTGAAAAGTGTTGTGAAAAATGTAATATGTATGATTACGTCTAACAGCTTATGATACTTTTAAACTTAAAACTACCCTCAATTATTTCGAAACTACGTGATACTCAAAATAAATATATAACTAAAATATATACAATATATATTTTTTTAATAATTATATACATGATTTAATTTAATTATATTTTTTACGTAAAATTTACTCTTGACGTATTTACTGTAATGCTAATTAATCTAATAAGTTGTTCTTTTCTCGCTAATAGTGAAAGTGCTTTTCTGTTTAAGATTTGACTGCAAAAGTTAGTGGAAAATAGAGCAAGGTATATAGAATCACTAAAAAAAATTTTTAGAAATAACGTATATAATCTGTATCTAACGATATTTACGATATTTACAAGTGATGCCTTTAGATTCTGTGGCAACTGTGAAGTTGAGTTAATATATGTGGATATATGTGTGTATCTGAGGGAATACGAAAATAGCACGGTAGCACCTAATTTAAACGACCGCCATGGGCGCATGTGTAATATCGTCCCGGAAGAGTCTAAGTGGCAAGTTCCGAGGGGCCGGACCCCCGTGAATTTAATTTATAATTTTGCCACGAAATTTCATGCTGGCGAGCAATAAAAAGCGCATTAGAGGGTCCCGTCGCGCGAACGTCCGGGACTGGAAAGTGGATTACCGGTTAGGCTTTGCGGCCGGGGGATGAGTTAATTAAAGGCCGTTCGAACTTTGGTCTTAGCCCGAGACGCATCCTCCACGAGGATGGTTCTCCGAGCATTATCGCCTCGGCCTCAAACTTGGGACACTTAATAGCATCGTCGTAATATCATAAATGCACTTTTACTAGCCTTTGGCACGGATGCGCGGGTACCAGGGCACTTCACCTTTGTGAACGTTTAAATATCGACTGCTACTGAAGAATCGATTTCATTTGTCGTTGTTCGATTAGATTCGATTTTTATTCCGGGGGATTCCAGATAGACAGCAATAGCAATTTGTGGAATTCCAATTTGTTTGCATTTATAGTTTAAAATACAATAAAAACGTATTTCAAATCTAATTTCAATTTTATTTTGAATAAGAATTACGCAACAAATCCCGTTACTACGCTAAATAGCTTCGATGTCAAAAAAAGGAGCCGTGGCTCTTGACTCCAAGAGAAAGTTGTAGTTGTATGGAAAGTTGCGTTCGGACTTCCTCCGGAGGGAAAATCGCGCCGAGATTAAAATGTGCATCAAAGTTCAGGGAGGAAGATTAAAGCACTTTCCAAACTCGACCGAGTAATTTCGTCCAATGAGCTCGCGCCATGTAAAATTATACGAATCTTCTAATAACATCGCTTTACGACGCTTGGAAGCCAGCATCTAAAATGCTGACTTATTATAAAGAGTACAAATAGATATTAAAGTTACATTTTGCATTAAGATCATTTTATTTGTAATGATAGTTGAGAGCAGAGACTGTAAGATTTTAATTGATTTGAATTAAATTTAATTTCAGTGCAATTTAAATTTAAATTTCTGATTAGGCATTTAATATTAATCATCTAATCGAAAAAGTGCAAGAAAAACAATTCTTGATTGCGTCTTTTCCTGAAGATATGTCGCTTTGACTTCATCAGACACTCTTCAGATTTGACTTCATGAAGCATCCTATGCACTCAATCCAAGAAGATAGATTTTATTAGAGTGCATTTCAATCGTATTCGCAAAACAATCGATTAAAATCTTAAAAATTCTGTCCGTAAGATGATTAATGTCCCTCGACGTTTACATATATACCAAAATATATGACGAAGTCTTCGACGACATTGAAGTTCCGCCAATTAATAGCCTCTTATTCGTTTAACGAACGAGTCATCCTCCAACCGGAACGAAGGACGTTCCAGTATTCGGTCGAATAGTGCGATAAAAAAAATTAAAATCGTCCTCTCTATCTCTCATTATCGTGAAATGCAGTCTAGTTCCTGAGATATAGTCTTGGGTTTCAGATAACCTATATTGCTTTTAATATCCAAATCTGTTCGAGCTATACAATCTTGGCGATATGATTTTTTTCTTCTTTTTCTTCATTTGTTTTCTTCTCATCTGGAAGTTTAAATTGTTAATATAGCTGGATGATTAGTAAGTTATAATTCTGAAATATAGTTTTGGATCAGACAATGTATCATTTTTAATATCCAAATTTGTACGAACTATTATCGCCTTTAAATTAAATCTCGGCAATACGATTTGCTTCCCTATTTCTTTATTATTTAATATAATATAATATATTTATTATTTATTTTTATTTATTTATAATTTATTTATAATTTATTTATAATTTATTATTTAATTTAATATAATATAATACAAAAAGTTTAAATTGTTAATATAAATGGACAGTTATCGAAAGTTATTTATAATTATCGTTTAACAGTAAAAGTAAAATTAAAGAGTATAAAATATATGTGCATTTTCGATAGCACAGCTACTTTATAGAACTTTTACAGACGATGAAAAGGCATTGTTATCTTTCATGCTTTCGCGTTCGAATACATGGGTCGCTATCTCGCTCTCTCGCGTAACTCCCACAAGAATCAGGGTCGTCGTAGATTACAATTATCCGAAAATAGCCGGGCAGAAGGGAAAGGACGGCGTGGCAAGACTGTAGGAACTATCCTGTTACGATCGCGCCAGCCGAGCGACCGTCCGGAAGTGGTACCAGCAACGACCTCGAGTAATGGTCGGCCACCCACTAAATTCTAATAAATATCAACGGGTTTACAGGAAGCTGCAGGGCTCCTTCGCGAACATCCTAAGTGTTATTAATCGTAGCGCAGTCTGGGAGCAAGGCGTTTTCGATTTTGAGAGTCGTACCTCCGAGGGCGAGCTACGCCGAACGCTCGCGTCATTAATTTCGCGTTTTCCAATGTATCTAAAAAGGATCGATTTTTCAGTATATTGAATACGACGGTCGCCTTCGCCAACGCTATCATTACACAAATAGAAAAGAATAGTTTTGCTGAAGTATCTAAAAATTTAGCTAGATACAAATCTAAAAATATTTTGTTATAAATCATCACAATAATTATGTAGAAACTTAAACGCTGATGACAATGTTGCAAAAAGTTTTAACGTTCTAACAACCAGTTTCCAACCAATGTCCTACATATTATTTTAATGGTCAAAACAAAATTATTTTAGATTTATATTTTAACAGAACCGTTTCTGTGATAATGAAATTTGTTAACATGTTTAACACGTTAAATTCATAATTCGTTGGCTAACACGTGTCAAAACTTTGTTGTGCGAGATGCTTATTCATTCAAACAATACGAGTAGTTCTTGCGTACACAGTATATCCACAACTGACTATGTGCCGTGCTTTTTTCCACCGTTGAGAGTGGCTCATTTTCCTTTTAATAATCTCAGTCTTCGTACAATAATTATAAGACTGCGCGAGGGAAATGTACAACCTTTCCCCGACCTAGCCGGAATCTTCTTATTACGAAAGTACGAGCGAGTACTACGCTGCACCAGAATTACTACGAATGAAGTCCTTAATCTTAATAAACTTCAAGGCATCCGCTTTCAGTCTTCGCCTCTCTTTTGCGCCCTCCGCAGTTTATCCCCTGTCAGTTGCTTCAGAATTCTCTCGCGAGAGTTCTGCGGTGGTACTAGCTCTAGATATATGGAAAGAGCACCGCGGACTCGAAAACGACGATATGAACATTCCGGATGTGGAATATTCTCGCGCCGTTAATCTGTTCGGAACGACGAGGATGAAGAAGAGGTGAAGCTGAGAGTAGAGCGATGTTATATTTTCCCGTCCTCGAGACGCGAATCTTCGGCGCGCGCGCGTGCACTAGGGCAAAATTCTTCGTCTTAATAAACGTCAACGCTCCCTTCCTTCCGGTTCCTACACCCTTCGCTTCTATGTTCAAGTCGTGGGAACTTCATAGACGCTGTATGCATATATGTTCGTAAAATTAATGTTACTAAAAAAACGCTACGTCGCTTGTAATGATAGTTACAAAAAATTCGTTAGTGCTTCGTTGATGATTAAAAAGATTTTTTTCTTTATGGACGGTAAAAGAAATTACTTTTGCAGATTCTTTTTTGAAAATGAAAGGGTCTCTAATCATACTTCTTTTTTTATTATATCAAATTTGAGCAGTACACTTTTCGAATTTTTTTTTATTGTTGTCTTTGTAATTATGTCAAATTTGAGCACATTTTTGATTTTTTTATTGTAGTGTTTATAATCATATTATTATTGTATCTGATAATATCTGAAATAATATATAAATAATGATTTTGTTTTCCTCAATGTAACACTCAAGCTATTAAGAGAAAGATTTTTTCGTAACGCTAGCTTGAGTGTTTTATTATTTGAAGCAAAAAAATCAGTGTGTTCCTTGCTTTTTAAGTTATGTTTACACAAGTTTATTTAAAAAATAATAAAATGTCAGTGCTTTGAAAGCAAAATTCCTGCATTCGTTTTTTTGCGATTGTACGCTGCAATAAATAATCATTATACACTGTATTTTTTAAAAAAAGGAATCAAGTTGATCGTAACATAGAAGAAAAAGATATGACTATTTCACATTTTAACAGAGTTTGAAATTGATTGGATAGTTCTTTAAGATTTTGAGAGTACCAGTCTAGAAAATATGATTTTGAGAAAAACGAGGTTTAATTTTCTCTACAATACTTTAGTAAGCTTCTTCATACTTATCAGCTATTCTAGAGTCATATAAAAATATTTCATATTTAAGAAAGGTACTTTTTTTGATTTCTTCTTTTTCCTATTTTAAACTTCTTTTTAGCCTCGATCACGAATAGTTTTCATTCGGATCGTTCAAACCGAGTGAGTCGAATACTTATAACTTTATCAATTTTTTAAAGAAGTATATTTCTAAGACCTAAAAAACTTGAAGAATATGCATAAAGAGGAAAGTTTTATATAAGGAAAAATCTTTAATTACTTTTTCGAATAAAAAATGAACGATTTCAAGTAAAAAATATGCGAGAGTAGAACGTTTATCGAGGAAATGAAGAGAAAGAGTGTCGATAGAGAGTATATATCGCGAAAATAAAATCTCTGAATAAAATCTATAATTGATTTGGATTGTGGCGATGCACTCATCCAGAACATAATCAGGTGTTTCTACTATCTGGTCGATTCAGCTTTCCGCGATCATGTCGTCGTTCTAATTAGGACTCTAAATGCCGGGCGCGATAACCTCTCGAGGATCGCCCCGACGTAACAACGTTACGTGCATTCCGCGCACCGGGATGCGAACGAGCGTGTATCTCCGTACGTCGGTTCCTGTACTAAATATCATCCATCGCCCTCGAAGTCCTTCAAACTCCGTCACAGTATCCTCGTACCATTCCCGGACGTATATCCGGAGCGCATCCGAACACGTAATCCAATCCGATTGCTACATGAACGCCAGGAACTCTTGACGGAGTTCTGAAGCGGCCGACAATACCCGACGTTTCATCTTTCAAGGGTCCTCGCCGGTTGCCGGTGCATTAATCTCCGAAATATCCGCGGATGGAATTTCTCTGACGTTTGCGGATACCTACGTCCCAAACATCGCGAATTGCGCCGCGTTCTTTTTCAATTTGCGTCAACTCGTGGCATTTGGCGATTAGTTAAGTAAGGAAATACGTAACAAGTTGAGGCGGATTGTTTTTATAATTAACGGATCTCTCGATTTACTGGAACGTGTTATTATCGAATTTCCGTTTAACTTTTCGTCTTGAGTCTCTCACTTCAGAATTTACGCGCTCACGAAGACTGTTTGAGAAACATAAGATACTTCGCTCAACGATTTGCGACGTTCCGCAAAGCTCCCATAATTATATCCGAGATCAACGCTAATTAGCGCCCAGACTGCAAATTTCGAAGCGTACATTGTGCTTCCAGCGGGAAGTTTCGAAGTTTCATTCCGAAGTTTATTACATCCTTACTGCATTTATGCGAAATCGAACGACCAACCCTCCGGGCACGCCGTCCGCAATTATTATTGTGAAAATTCGCGGAATTTTTTCCCCGTCAATTCGTTTTCCGGCATTTCGGTAATATCAGATACCAAGGATAGCTCGGCCCAAGTTTCGAAAATTATTGAGAATAATGCGCGCTATCCGACTCCGTACGGACACGATCGTCGAGCGTCGCTGTTGCCGTCGGTGGTATGTTCCTCCGCAAGATTCTCGGTAATACTCGGCCACTCGAAGGTAACTCACCATTGGACTCTCGGATTCCAGCGTTCTGGAACGTAGCTCGCGCACCGCGTCCACGTCGCTCTCCGCGGTCTCGACATTGTTTCCAAAATTGTCGAACTACGCGGTCGTATTTAACGTTCGGGCAATGGAACCCGCTCTTACGAATAGACGCGTTAACCGAATGAGTTATAACCACCGTGAATTGAGACACAAGGATTGCGACTCTCGCATTCCTATCCGGCACGATCGGGGTATCAGATATTCCTATCTTATTCTGTCTGAAACCAGTCTGTACCGGAAGTATCACGTTCAAAATTAAGTAATTACATTTGCGATCGTGCCTGAATATTTACTAAATGCATTAACAAATTTGTCGATGTTCGTTTCAACGACAAGCGCGTTGTCTGCGAATAAAACGTGCGGAATGCTGTTCACAAAATGATGGGAAGGATGGGAACGCGGAGAAATAATGGTGACACACGGTCCAATTTCCCGTCGCACTCCGAAGATATTCGGACCATCTGGATTTCGTGCGCGCGGACCTGAAAGTATTATCGTTGGATAATATGCCAGGCGCTCGTCGGTTCGCGGCTTGTAATCTCAAAAGGGACGTATCTGTGTCTCTGTCTCTTACTCTCGCTGTCCCTAACGTCGCTCCATCCCGCTAATCTCCGGTTCGTTCACGTTAATTGAAAACTTTGCCACTCCGTCCCCGAGCTGAGATATTAACATTCATCGTCGCGGCGCGAAGTGTCGCCTAACGCTCCATCCATTAGGAATTACACCCATTCACCCCCGTCCTCGGCTCTACGTCACTCGCCTGTGATTTCGCAAGACTGTTTCAACTCGTCATCCTTTTGCCTCTGAGATCGTTGCGCGACTTGCCTAATGTCGCGGCTTAATCCCAAACGATCCAGATACAGGAGGAGTTCTGATTCTGACACGCGAGAAAAGAATTCTTCGCGTTGGGTCTTTCTAGGCTACCTCTTGTTTGCGTTACAAGCCAACCGTGAGATTTAGAGTCGTCGTTTCCCGCTTACCTCGATGATTAACCCGACATTGTTTGGAACCGACATGCAATTTTATCGACGCTCGTCACATCGGCATGAATACGAATTTTTTCCTCTAATCTGGAACATTATTGTGCTACATGATTTTGAAGCAATCACGAAGACGGCGCTGTATGAAAAAGCATGTCCTTTTCAGAAGATTTTGTTGAACGGAAAAAATTGTTGAACGTTGGACAAAAATTGTCGAACATCTTATAAAGGAGCCATAGAGAATCGAGTCTTTACACTCTTTAAAGTGTTTTAATCCGTTTCAATTATCCAAATTTTTACATTTTCGATTTGTAAAATCGATAATCATCGTTCGATAGTCATCTGGTTTAAAAGACTTTTGGTCTTTGGAATACCTCCGTAATTACATGTCAGGGTCGACAGGTAGTTATAACACAATGTGTTAAGCTTTGAGCCGTGGGTCGCGCGTCTCACGCTGTGCATGATGCGCATCAAAGCGGAAGCATAGCGCCGTCTCCGTGGTTGCCTCAAAATCATGTGGTACAACAATGTTCCAGATTAGAGGAAAAAACCTAATACGTTATAAAAATCAATTTTCCGATACGCTGCGTGCGCCATACATTACGTGACATCCTACAATCACGATTAATGCTCCTTGCAACTAAACTGTTGTCTTCATTTGGAACGATAATATATGGTGACGTCGTTCTGCGAAAATGTCGTATCTCGTGTACCTCGTTCGTCAGTAGGGCGAGCTAAAATATTTGGCCATAGTTTTCCTGCCAAGCGGAAACCCTGTTTGCGCGAAGATACGTGTCGTCCTAGGAAAGCGAGAATGAAAAGCGAGCAGGACTCGGAGTGACTCGGCATAGGTCGAGGAGAATTGGCCAAGGACATACCTCGTGCACATTCTCAGAGCTTCTCTCGTTGCGCCCGAAAGATTAACTTTTAAAGTGCTTTAAAGAGCGAGCTCCAACAGACTAGCGTTTGTTATTCAATTTGGATGATGGACGAAGCGAGCGGAAAAGAAAAAAAGTCACGGACGTAGCCTAGTCACGTGCGCGCGGGACGTATCTTCCCGGATAAGAATCCACGTGGATTAAACGGATGCTATCTCTTGGCGGAAAGAGAAAAGAGGAAAGAAGCAGGATGTTTAAAGAAAGCGATATATTTGAAAAACATTAAAACCGACATATAATAAAGTTATATATTACATATTCTTCTCTTAGTTCTTTTCTTTTTGTTGGAAATATATAGAGAAAGAATCTACACATTTTTCTTGTTTAAAGTTCTGACGGTGAATATTGAGTGTAAAATTAATAGTTTTTTATGTTTTTTTACAGATTTATCTCTAACAATATAAATATACAATATAAATTCACTTACCTAATTAACTAGCTACATAAAGTTTCTGCGTCATGAATACTGATGAATATTAGTAGCGATCGTAAAATGAAAAATCCTGTGTTATCTAATCGAGATTGACACCATTTATATAAATTATTCTTTATTGTTTACATTTTATTACGACGCCGGGAAATCGTAAAAGCTTTTCTGCAAAGTAAACTAAATATTTTAATTGACGTTAGAGGAGAGAGCAATTTTATGGAATGTCAAACAGAACAGTAGCATTTCTGTTTAAGTCGTGTTACGGATTTAACAGTAATTAGTCGTCCAATTAACGAAGTAGTAACGAAGTAGAAATTCATTCTCCATTCTGGTTCAGTTTCTTGACATACTCTCACTGGCGTTGCATAACCGTATTTAAACGTTAGAGTTAAACATTCGTCAAAGGTTGATATTTTATATAAAATAAATATTTAACTGAGATCTAATTTAAACACATTCGTTAGAAAGTCCTCGGTTTTGAATTTTATTTTTTCTTAGACATTTTTTAAATATGTATTATAATATTACCCTGCGTATGAGAAAGAGAGAGAGAGAGAGAGCAGAAAGATAGAGAAAAAAAGAGAGAGGGGAATCGCGTGTACAAGTGTACAGTTAATGCAGACACGACCGCGCCTGCTGCTTTAAATTAATGGAAACTACTTTCGGAGATAAATTAATATCTGCTCGGCTACGCTGTATTTTATGACGTAAATAACCGTCGGCGTTGGATTGGTGTCCCGCGCGACTGCTGCCGAGTAATTTATTAATTTCAAAATTTAATCTGTCGACATTTCTCATGAGTAACTCAGTCAATAACGACATTAATTTACAAGCGGCACTACAAATAAAGAAAAAAACACCACGTCCCGCGGATAAATTCGTAAAACGGCTCTTTAAATTTAAAGGTGCCTGTGGACTTTTCCATCTATGGTATTGGCGATTATTATCACAAAATTATTTTTGAATTTATGGGTGTATATGGAGATGCAATCGCGAAATTAAATTGTACGCGCATTTAAAACGTCGTTAAATTAGTTTGGCAAATTTCGCGTTCCCAATTATAATAAATTTTTTCATTTCTTAATTGTTTTTGCGGCATTGCGGAAAATTTCTGTTTGCGATAACTTAAAGTCTGGTAACATATAACATAGAACTGATTTTGCACTTTATGAAGAAACAAACAAAGTAATTTTTATTTTTTCAATAAGGCAAATATTAAGAAAACAATTACAAAGATTTGATAAATTTATAGAGGGAGAAATCAAATTTACGAATTTTTAATAAACGATTCTGTACTTCACATACACAAAATCAATGATTACATATAATATTCTCGTAACCAAATGATTCCAATCTTGATGGAATTGTTCCACAAATTGACTGGCGGCGCAACGAAACGCCGTCGACTCGTCTGATCTACTGCTCTTTGCTCGTTTCCGTCGTGAAAATGACGGCATGATTATCGAGAAGTGTTACGGTCTGCACTCAGCAGTAATTGCCATCCATTACGGCTCGATTCATGCACAAGCGAGAAACGCTCTTTCAAGTGGATTCTCTTTGTCTTTGTCCTGATGCACGAAGTGCATCTTTCCTGTCACGATACTAATTGCCAAATGCAGCACTCGGCATCTTAATTAACCAGCTTAACTTAATTATCTTGCTATATTAGAGAGAGAAGGGGAGAGAGAGAGAGAACTACATACACGGTGTTCTTCATTAAGTGCGCGCCGCTACACACGCTTTTTAAGAATAGCGTTGAAAACTGAGTCTGATAATTTTTAGATGGCAAACGATGAAGGTTATATTTCTCGTGATTTAGGGACGTCTATGAATATCAGTCATCGATTCGGTTCAAGTCGTTGCATATCGAATAATACAAGACTGGTGTCCCTAAAATAATACAGTGTTCGTAAATAATAAATTCTTTCTTATTAAAAAAATATCTATCAGATCGAACACCGAGAAGTTATTTCTGTAGCCCAATGCCCTTTGTCTGATCGTCGATAGCTCCAATTGAATCATATTTAATTAAAGCAGTATTATTGTGTTACGTATCACTTTTAATAGCGCAGTATTTATTATTAAAGGAAATCTCTTAAGTTGGTTATTTTTCATCTAGCTGCACCACGGCCTTTTACGGAGAGATTCTGTTATCAGCAATTGCTAATCTGTATTTCGCATCGAATTGTTTTACCTTTCAATTAGCACGCCACTCAGCTGGAAATAGCTGACGTTTATCCTTAATCGATCAACACGGATTATAAAAGAAGACGCGCGCGGCCGCACGTGGATTATTCGACCTATCAGAGAATGCCTTGAGAGAGAAAGAGAGAGGGAGGGGCTTCTAATTACATTTCCACTCAATGTCAATTAGAGCATCAAAGATCTAGGTCATAACCTATCTATAGGAACGTTCCTTGCAGAGGGACCACTTTATGTTGTCGTCCATATTCTGTATAATCTGATTTCTATGCCACTTGCTTTATAGTTCCGATGCGCCTTCGACAGAAGGACGAAGATGGTTATTAAAAAGAGCTGGATGGTATATCAGAAAGTAGGAGAAACAGCAGAACGCAAAATAATAATATCTTTATTGAATTCACAAATAAGTATAATTCAACAAGAATAATGCAAAGATACTTAGGAGAAGCTATAAAAATGATCTTTATAAAACGACAAGATTGAGTGTAAGATAAATTTGCAATTTTTCGTTGAAGAAATCTAAAGTTTAAAAGTTTCCGAAAAATTTTTAATATTAATACTTTTTCGAAATTTTTCTAAAATCTAGACTCTTAGCTTTCTGTAAAAGAGATCGATGCATTTCGATTGGTGCATTATACGCGCTAAATAGCTATAATAATAATACTGTTGTAATGTCAGATCAGAAAAAGTTTTATAACAAGATATAAAGTTATAAATGTGTGCGCATGTATGAATGTGTAAAGTAAAATGTGAAGAAAGTGACAAGAAAAAGGATTAACCCGATTATTCGATTAAAATGAAGTGCAATATGAGACAATAGTACGAAAAAAAGAAGAGAAAGAGTAGAACGCGTGAAGTATCTGCGGAAAAAAGTGGTACTCAGTGTCAGTAGAATGTTATGATAATGAAAGGAGATAAGTTCATGTTGAAAACGAGCGGTGGAGACTCGCTCGGAATAAGCGAACCCTCTTGAAAGGATAACCGAACACGAGCGAGGCGCTAAGATTCTCTCAATGGGGACGAGGGGGTGCGAGTTAATCGATCTGAAATGCGCGGAAATCCAAATGCAGATCGCATCTGTAGCCGACCTCGTTCAAGTATCGCCTTATTCGTACGCCAGTCAGCAATTTGATATCTCGCGCGTCATTAATTACAGGCGAGCATCGCCTCTGAAAGCCCCGACCCCGGTAAATGCCATCAGCGTTTTCGTCGTGATTTTGTTGCCGTGTCAATGGCTGCTCGACTTTGAGCCAAGGTTGTTAGCGACGTAGGAACTATGTAATTTAATGACTGCCATAAAGACTACATAATAAGATTCGCCGTCTAATACCGCCTCGTCAATAATGTGCGAGCTGAGAAGCTATTATCCGTCATAATCCAAAGTGCCTGCTTGAATATTGTATTAGAGGTAAAGAAATTTACTTGCGCCACCAACCTGATTAATAATCACTCTCACAGCTTACAAATTTCAGGTTATGATATATGCTGAAGCTAATGCCGTATGAATTAATCGACGTTCTGTCATTTCTCAAAGGTCTTTTTATTAATGCTTTTCACGTCAGTGTCCTCTTTATTAAATTGCGATTTTCCTACGAGCAATTCTTGCGGCGGAGATAATCTCGTAGATTATTCGACTATGTCTCGCTTATGATTCAGTCGCTTTGACGTGCACCGCGGTCCTAATTGGAGCAATTTTGCGTTCACAAGTTAGAGATAGCTGGCTGGCCTTGGGAAGAGACAGTTGGAGTGAGGGACCGGGGTGGAGAGAGGCTAAAAGCAAAGACCAAATCTAATGAGCATTGCGCGGTGGACGCGTAACAGAGCTTTTCGCCGCGCGAATCGATATATGGCGAATCGACTTCACAAAGCGCTCGCTACAAAGGTGAAGGCTATTATCAGTTAAGCGAGTTACCGGTGCTGCGAATGCACGGACATACGTACTGCCAGATCCCGTTTCGTGGCACGGCGTCCGTTCCACATTGGGCTGTTAATCGCACATTAACATTAGTCACTCGCATTTCGCCGCTGAGCTACGGTGCTTTCACTCGAGCGTGTCGAAGTGGAAAAAGGCCACATCAATCGGATCCGCTTTAAAGACCAAATTGATTTTCGCGGTATGAGTTTAATGTGCCGTGACCATGATGTTACTGATGAATTCGAATTTCCTCATGAATTGGAAATCTTGTTCGAAACGAGAAGGTGAGTGGTTTCAGTGGTATTCGCTTCAATCCCCTGGAAAATTACGATACCACTATAAATAGATCCAATCGCATTCATTTCGAATAAATGATCAAAATTTGCATGACAAGAAATCAATGTTACATCTACTTTTATATCTATCGAATAAAAATTAAAATCTGAAATATTTTATTTTATTATTATTATTTTATTATTATTTTATTTTATTATTATTTAATATAATAGTAAAAGTAATGATTTTAATATAAGATTAGTTCTATTAATATATGTTTAATGATTAGTTTACTGTGTTTGAGACAAGAGAATTTATCAAGTAGCCACAAAAATCAAATTTGTCTCCTTCCTTTTAGAATTCTCGTCGAAACATTTGTCGGTGACATTCACAATTTAATTGGTGACAAAATAAAGATAAAGCGCACACACGCGAAGGGCCTGTCATCCTCGGTGAACAATACTGCTAATCGACTTCAATTGCCGACCTCAATCTGACCAAGCTCTCCGTTTGACATCGAGGAATGGATCCGAGAATCACATATAATCCGAATCGGGATATCGAGGATTCCGCACGAAACGAAACAACACGAATCATCCACTCGATGAGATCGAAAATAAGGGTTAGAGTTTTCCAAGAAAAATTAGATTTCCACTTTCTTTTTTCTTTTTCTTTTATCTATTTTTGACAACTATTCGCCGCTAGGGAAAAACAAAAGTGTCTCCTTGGAATGGACCGATAGAAAGCACGAATGAGGGAAGCAGAAAAGATAGAGAGAAGGAGGAATGGTTGAAAGCCTCGGAATAAAAGCTGCCAAGTTCACGAGGAGGAAGAAGATACAGCCTTCTATATCTCGTTGCGACGGAATGTCCGGTCGGCCGTATTGCCGAGGTGGAAAAGAGACATCCCTCCGCGACATCCTACTCGTCTTTTATCTCAATCGCCGCGTTCTCTATTGCGAGGAGATGTCGAAGGTGCCGAAAAGCCGACACAGGAGGGCCGGAAAATTGAGAGGGGTGAAGGGGGAAGGGAGGGGACAAGGGTAGGCAAGTTAGTTTGGCTCTCGTACAAGGTGCTTGGCATTCCGAGCCGGATCCGCTGAAATTTAATTTCTAGATTCGCCCTCGTCGAAACCGGCCGGCGTCTGTTGGCGCAGGGGATGAGTCACCCGGATGGAGTTCCAGAAATGAAGCGGCCAGATTGCCGGGTACTGCAAGCGTAACGCGGCATTCTCGGCCGGCGCCGACACGCCGACACGTAAAATCTCGTTTCCGTTGCGATTGTTCAATTCATTTCGCCGGTAAGGCTATTTTCACACGGGTTAGCTTTCATCGCCGGCTCTCGCTACATTAGGTTAGTTATTATCAAGTTCTCACTGGAATTTGGAGCGTAGGAGTAATTCATCCGTCGAGATATTTTTATAGATCATGTGATTGCAACATCTCAATTATTAGACGAGAATTATTTCTAGCGATATTTAAAAGTCTTAGGTGTGCTGTGTACTTCTTTCTCTTTTCTTTCTCTCGATAATGGTAATAATAATTAAACGAAGGCGTTTACTGCTACAATATCTAATAATTGCCGAATTAGTAACAATTGAGACGTAACTAAGTTTCCAAATCGCCAAATTTAATTTTACGAATAGGAATAAATTTCGCAATCGAAATCTGCTAGCGTGAAATATGCAAGACGGCTCGCTGTACGGAACTAGCAGCGCTAATATTAACGGGCAGAACAGAGCAGGTTCTGTTTAACCATGAATGGGAAGGACGTCCGAGTCCCTTGACGCCTAATGTCAGGACAGGATTGTGTGTGGCTTGACACTAATTAGATGGGCCCTCAATCGACTATGACGTCTGTCGAATGGATGTCAATGGGCGCATGTCACAAAATAATAAAGCAGGAACTGCGTATTCTGTCAGTTCGCGACGCGGGGACCACCGAGTGCACTCAGGCAAAGTGCATCAGGAATAGCGAGCCTGCTATTGTCACATTACAATAGAGCGTAATCGCCGTCGAGGGATCCGTCGTGTGATATATCGCGAGATTGGCAAATCATCGCCATTGGCGATCGCATAATAGCGGTATCGATCTTCTTAAATGTAATACGACGTTATCGAAGATATCATCGTTATTGTTGATACTATCGCATTGTTAACCCTTTCTGCGGAGAGCATCCGATCAGCCTTTCTACGTTGATTCAGAATTTGATTTGGATTACTTCCTGCCTTCGACTAGGTTCATTTCGCCGACGACAACGAAAATAATAAGCCGAGAGTCACATGCTCCGTCAATCCCTCTGCTTGCGTATTCGTCTCGATGCAATTGCACTCGAGCATTGTGCGACGGCGGCGACACTCCGTCATCTACGGCCTGCTGCTGACATTTAATGGCCACGACGGCAGCTCGAGGTAAAAGGGGGACGTTATGAGAGGCACGTCCACGAGAGAAAAAGAAATCATATGCGTGGGATACCATGTGAAAGGAAGACGAAAAGTGTAAGTGGGAAAAGTGGGAAGTTTGTGTAAGAGGCTATAGGAAGAAGAATAAAAAGGTAGGAGGGCAGGGAGAAAAGTCTATTTATTATTCTAGGGCAAATCTTGTCTGAAGAGGTATAACGAGGTGGAATGTAGACAGAGTATACAGAAATAAATTTAAAAATTTTTATAAATATAGATATAGAGATAGTAACAATTAACCATTGCAATTTAATATGCTATTCATTTCTTCAATTTAAAAGCAATCCAATATGCGAAATATTAAAAAAATGGATTGAACACTTTGGGGGCGTGTAATATTCACCAAATTGAGAAAAAACATTTAGTTACCAGATCAAAAATTATCAGAAATAGAAATATTTTTCTACAGAGGGCATTTTCTTGCATTTTCCAAAATTGAAAATTGTTTCTAAATCTGACATAATTAATTTTTCGATTTTTTTTAACTAGATTTTAAGCAACCAGGAATACTATTTGATCTTTGTTAAACTTAAATCCTTTTTTTTAATATCTCGTGTTCTGCAGTATATGCAGCAGTGAAAATTAAACTTTGTTTTTACTATTTGACCAGAAAGAAAATTTAAAAAAACTTATATATATATATATATATATATATATATATATATATATATATATATATATATATATATATATATATATATATATATATATATATATATATATATATTATCAATACAGAAAACACAGTTATATAATTCAAAAGAGCTGCAGATAGAAGTCTAGATAGCACCAATGTTTACTTGAACTTTATTCGCTAAAGTGGCAGTGTGGGATTAATGAACAAAAATACATAGGAAAGAATGGAAGGATAATGACGAGCAAAAGATCAAGTTAGAAAAGGGAACAAAGTAAAGGAGACTAGGTGTGGTCTGATATATGGGTATGTGTGTGCGTACACCGGGAATCAGAGAAGCATGTGGAGTGTGTGTCAGCGACCAACATCAGAGGGTGAGAGTGACTGAGAGGACGGGCGGCGGGGGTGGGGGTGGGGTGTGGGGATGCGGCCTGTCGAATTCCATTCCTGCCGTCGCGAGAGGCGATCGAGTTCGCATCGCGTCGTGCTCTCGTATGCGAGCCGCGTGACCGGATGTCACGCGCAGGAATCGCTTTCCCCGCGATTCCGGCTGTCAGGACGCGTCATCGCCCGGGTGACATCGAGCGGGGAGGGACGAATATGCACGTCCTCGTCCATATCCGTATCGCGTTGCGAAGCCGGTTGCACACGATTGTTTCGATGCTTCTCTCTTCTAAGAGAGGACGAGAAACAGAGAGAGAGAGAGAGAGAGAGAGAGAGAGAGAGAGAGAGAGAGAGAGAGAGAGAGAGAGAGAGAGAGAGAAGGAGAATCGATTGTTCCGGTTATCCACAGTACGCACTTTGTCGTCTCTGACTAATTGATCCTGTCGACTGGAGTGACATCGTTGACAGATAAAACACTTTTTTCTGTGCACCCGTCAATTTAATCCGTAAACGACATATAGAAGCTAATTTTTTCGGAACTTATTTTTATGCGTGAAAACAAGAATAGTAGAAGTCGACGTTTTCATCGGAAGTTATTTACGATTTTTGATTAGCGATAGTATACTTGTTTTATTACATGTAACCAACAAGTACAAAAATCTTAATACAAAATTGCAACTTAATTGAAATAAAATATAATATAATTATTTAAAATAAAATGTATTTTGTAGCATTCGGTTAAGTTTTTTAGTAGACTGTTTAATATTTATGTATCATTTTGCATATATTATCTCTGTATGTTAATCAATTTTATAACTACCGCATTGAGTTCACTGCAACGTTCTATTTTGATCTGCGGTAGAATTTGATGAATATTTATTTGTCCAATATCGTTTAAATAAATAATTTCTCTTGTATCACATAACGAGAAAAGTTTCGCATACAAAAGCAAACGTATACGATCGCATTATTATGCATTGATATTATGAAATTACGATTTAGTTCACCTTTCACCTCATAAAATATTTAATAACTTACATTATTTGCATTAATAAGCGTTTTAAGTATAACGACAATATTTATATGGATAATATTGACAAATATTTAATTTATCGAATATATGATTAATATTTATATCGAGCGATTGCAACTGTCATCTGTAAATACAATTGATATCATTATCCGCGCATTCGTGCGCGTCGTTATTAATAATTATAATAATAATGACATTCAATTAATATTAAAGTATTAATTGTGCGCGACTGATATCTATGTCATGTACCGGCTGGATCGAGGAGCCTCGCCGGAGCGTCCGCACCCAGGTCGCATTCACGATCATAAGTGTCATCAGTAAACGTCGCGACCATCGTATTAGCCCCATCAGCACCATCGATCGTTGTCAAAAGCTGAAAAAGTACCGGGGAGAAAACAAGCGATCGGGTTGAACCGCCCCAATGTTCGTGGCTCTCGAGTTAATCGAGGGTGTCCATCAAAGCCCGCGTTTTCCACTGTCGGCGACACCCGTCCGCGTCGTCCTGATATCTTGCAATTAACCCCGTGCATACATACACACACACACACACACACACACACACACACACACACACATATATATATATATATATATATATATATATATATATATATATATGTATATATATATATAAAATATGTGTATGTATTATATATATGTATGTATATATTCAGGAGAGAACCTCTCCTCTCGGTATCGATGGCGATTGACACCTGTCTGACACTTCGTTCGCAGGTAGCCACTCGGCGGACGAGGCTTTACGAGGGCTGTTGCGTGATCGCGACGCCGTGTTAATAACCAGGCTCCAGGAATAAACCATGTGCACGAGAGAGAGAGAGAGAGAGAGAGAGAGAGCGTACCGGCAATGGTCCTCTCCAGCGTGCAGTTCTCTCGATACAACAGATGCACTATCGATGCGAGAGAAAAAAAAGCATTATTGACAGTGTGGGTGAGCCGACCCATCGCATCGAATTAACGTTTCTGTGCACCCCCACGGCGCAAGAGCTAGATTTCATATTTTTTTCCCCGTCCGTCGGATCGATCGACAGAGGAGAGAGCTTCGGGGCTGATAGAAACGCCAATTAATCTATAATAGATTGCTCGGTACGAGGGCGACGCCGCGATAGAAGCTGCCTTTATCAAATAACTATGTCCTGCCTCTTACGTCACCGGTGGTTTATGGACAATAGATATCTGCTTGAAAGGAAAAACATAGTGGATTGAAACAATAAAATTATTTTACAGATTTATTTCACTCAATTAATCGAAACTGTTTAAAAAGCTACAGGAAATTGTGCGTGTGTGCTATTGTAGCCGCGATATAGTGAGATAAAGAGATATAAGTTTGAAACAAAAGAAAAAAATAGTACAAATTAATTCTGTACAAGTAATTCCGATGCAACATCCAGTTATCTCCGGACCGCTATCCCATTTCAATGGCATAAACGTCACTCTAAATGAAATACGAAACACAGCGGTTACTTTCACGAGAAAATCGCTCTCGAGGGCTAGCGTGTCCGACAGTAAAATGACTGGACTACTTAAAATACTCCCCCGCCGTTTATTGCCGCTGTCGGGCGAAGCGATTTGTTACTTCCTCCACTTGTAATTACTTTTACACTTCCTGAAAACCGAGTAACGAGATACAGTAGCTTTGTTTCGGTACCTTCTGCACGCTTCCGGAAAAATTGTAGGACAGGTCTTGAGATATGCGTACATATGTGTTTTAATTTTCATTATCTCTTTCTCATGCCTTCGATTAAATGTCAAGCGATAAAATTACGCGAGGTTTTGAAATCGATAAAGCAATTATTAAAGCTATATATACACGTATTTATATATATCCGTAGGACGGTGAAAATTTTTAATTAGATCTCGTTTAAATTTGTTATGAACTATATTTAACAATGGCTCATCGGTCTTACCTGTGAAGTTTTGTAATTAGTGGTCTAAATAAATTTACATATGCCTCCGTAAAATATCATACACTCATACAATTTCCTCGTCCGGATAAAAGACGGTTTGCATTATATACAGAAAAAACGATTTTGCTAAAATTTTCGCTAAATACAAATTAAAAAAATAATTTTATTGAATTATCAAAATTATATAAAAATTATATAAAATGTTCAAACTAGTTACTAGAATATCAAAATTTTTTGCAGCATTGCTCATTATTTTTAAGGTTCCAACAAAATTATTTTGATGGTTCAACAAAATTATTTTCAGATCCTTCTTTTCGTATATCTCTAGCACGTTTATTTCGTTGCTACGAATTGATCAAAAATTTAGATTTGTTAATATAATACGAACGAAAAGAACGATTTTGCTGAAAGATTTAAAATTTTGCTGAATACTGATCTGAAAATAATTTTGCTGGAACCTTAAAAATAATGATCAATGCTGCAAAAATTTTTGATTCTAGCAACTAGTTTGAGCGTTCTACATTCTAATTATTTTAATAGTTTAAGAAAATTACTTTCTTATCTGTATTCAGCTAAAATTTTGGATCTTTCAGCAAAACCGTTCTTTCCTAGTATTTTCTTTTTCCTTTGCTTTCTTTCTTTTGATTTGATTTATCGTGAAGAAGAATCGTGCTTTTTGAGACGAGAATTAAAAATTGTTTTAATTATAATTAAAACCACCGTGATTTATATTCCATTGAAATATTTTTTTATTGAGATAATGAATTTTTAAAAAAGTCATATTTTTCACAATCCTAAGAATTATAAATCGTCGAGAGAAATGAGAAGACTTCCATTCTTCAGAGTGGAAAGATCGCGCGGCGGCAATTATCGCCGGCGATTTCAAGCGTCGCATGCAATTTCGCTTCGATGATACATCTGTCTTTCGTATTCGCATTGACGATTGGCACTTACACGCTATGGATGGGACTGAAAAGGGGAAGGGGGGTCGGAAAGTGACAAGTAGCAATGGTACTATATTTCTGCAGCGTGCGCCTAACAATAGGTTTTTGTCCCGCTTTTCTCAATACATCTCTATCTCGCGTGTCTTCAATGCTTGACGGATGGCCGACCATTTTGCAACGAACTCTTTTTTTTTCTCTTTCCTTCCTTCTCCCTCTCTCCTTCTCTCTCTCTCTCTCTCTCTCTCTCTCTCTACGTTTTCTTCCACACCTTTTTCCTTTTTTCGCCAAGCTTCCGTCTTTTTCAATTTTTATCTCCCTCTTGGATTCTCCCGTTTTCTTTCATCTCTTTTTTCTCTCACGAATACCGGGATCCTTTATATTTTTCGCGAACTACTTTCTTCCTACTTTATTAATATCGTCGTCCGCGTATATACCTTCGTGTGCATCGTGGGCAAGGGGCGGATTGAGCTGTACAAACAAGTAATGGCGGTGAAAATGAAAAAAAGTTTCCTTGTTTAGGGATATAAAGACGTACCGTTCTTTTAAGGCTCCTCATCTCTGTGTTCAACTATGGAAAATGCAACGTTTATCCGTCATATTGTCTAAAGGAGGAAGGGCGATCTTCAACAAACGCGTAACATTTCAGTGTCCAAACATTGCGATCTATCGCGTATTCGTCCATTTGTCAATTTGTTCCGATGTCAACGGCAATTAGAATAAAACAAGAGAAAACTTTTGATATTTTATTGAATTAAATATCACGTGTTGCGCTGATAATTTTGATGAATGCGTTATTTATTATCTGTAACATTGCGGGTACAAATGTGGGTCGAGCATTTAAACGAGTTCTGCTGCATATCGATGAAACGAAGTTTAGTCGAAACTTACAGCACATGCTAAACATCGCATATTAAAATCTACGAAATTTACCGACACGTGGCCTAGTTTTAAGACACGTTAAAGCGTCGTAGTTACTGAAACATGCCGCAGTGCTGAAAATTTTAACAGGTCGCACGGGTGACCTACTTGGAAATAATAGGGAATCGCGAGGAGGAGGAGGAGGAGAAGGATGACGACGACGACGACGACGACGACGATCAGGTGAGCACGCCTGGCAAATTGCTTAGGTAAATTTCCAATTTTCCGCCATTGGCAACGGCGACGCTCAATCTCCGCGCGCCGGCCAGAGTACACACTTCGATGTAATCGAATCGAGATTTCATAAAGTCCGTCCCGAGCGCGCAACGGTTAATTGCCAATTGATCTGAGAGTGTCCCAATTTTCATGATGTTGTTGATCACTCGTTATTGGCCGGTTAGGTTACCCAGAAACTATGCTCTCGTCCAACGTGCGCTAATCGAATGATGTATTTAACAACATGCTCCAACTTTAGGAGCCTTGCCAATCACGAAGCTGTTCGATTACGTTGAATTGTGCATTAAAGATCAATAGTGGCTCGATTTGATTATGACATACCGTTAGAGAGCAATCAAAGACTAATAACTGTGTTGAGCTGCGCAAATTTCAATTCTCTTATTCCGAAATTAAATGTTAGACCGAAAATATTTGGCGCGCAGTTTGCAGGATTTGGAAATGTATCTAAATTCACGTAGAAAATATTAAAAAATATTAAGATTTGACCGAATAGGCTCATTTATATTTATTATTATTGTTACTCACATATTGGTCAATGAAATTTCACTTATTATTGTATTATATATTTTTATATGCTGCAAAATGAAAAGATATTAGAGTGATATTTTATTTTTATTTACTCCATATATATATATCTAGCACATAATATCAAACAAAAATAGATGCAATTTTTTTAAATTTTACGTTGATTTAAACGTACGTAAATTGCTACGTATATTAATAAAACTCGCATTAAAAATATAACATTTTAAAAATAAAATAAATAGCAAGAAATAACAGCAAAAGAGTCCTTTTTTATTTGATAGCTTTTTTTACGAAGTGTAATTTTACTTAATTATTGTGACAATTAAATCAAGTATCTATTACTCGATATTTTTATTTTAAACGATAGCGATTTATTTATGCGCATCGCAATCTTTTTCGCATGCCCGCAATTTTCCTGACCGCGTCATATAAATGCGCGGTGAGTAGCAACCATCCATTTGTATAGAATGGCACAACCGATAAATCTTTTTCGCACGAAGAAATTTCATTTCTGCTGCAACTACGAAGCAACCTTTTACGACTCACGATCATATCGATACACGCGATATCTTCCAACGAGAGAAAGATTTACGTACCACCACGCATACAACATTACACATGGATTAGCAATGATACGAGTTCTTCGTAAAACAATGCAGTGTTCTAAGATTGACTTTTCACTTAAAATGTTGTGTAACGTAAGATACATGACTTTATATGACATTTACTGTTAATTAAATTATTTTATCAGCGACTGAGTTAAGATTTTAAAATTTAAATGTATAAATAAACTTGACAACTGTAATTTCAATATGATTACGTATGTATATACAGTTTTGGTGTTAATAGCCAACACAATTTTAATTAATAAATATTTTTTTCATAATTCTATATTAGTGAGACACTCTAGTTTTACATATTTCTAAAAATATAGATTATTTTTTGTAAAATAAATATTATTTAATATTTTTGAAACATTCAGAGATCATAATTTTTTAAATGGAATTTAAAAAAATAGTTGAATAAATGAAAAATTTATATAATGCAAAATATCTCAATTTTTTATATAGAGAGATTGAAAAAAAATATATATATATATATATATATATATATATATATATATATATATATATATATATATATATATATATATATATATATATATCTTTCTTCTTCCGTTCTAAAACAGTAAGATTTACATTGAAAGTTCACTTCAATTAATGCCTATTTAAAAGTATTACTCTTTCGCACGAAAAAAATACAGACTCAAAATTACGGAGGCGCACGTGACATTTTTTCAATGGCAATGTCGAAAGGCATGCGTAAATTGCACTGAGTTTCAAAGAAACCGCTTTGTTCGTATGCAGAGAATAACGAGAGTGATTCGATCAACGAAACCGTTTCTTTCACGAATGCGCCTAATTGATTGGAAGCATCCATACTATCGTTCGCCCTTTGATTTATGACTCTCGTTGACCCCGTTGAGAAAACCAGGAAACAAATCGTTCGAGCCTGACGTTACATCGGAAGCAATCTTCGCACGTATAATTGTTATTCTGCAACGTGTGGCAATTAATATGTCAAATTCGGTGTGATATCTGTCCAATAGATCTCGTGAAGAACTTGAAATTGATATTGATTAAGATAGAATGAGATATCTGCGATGCTAGTTATTTTTGTTTTTTTTTCAGTTTTAAATTTTGTTTTTAATAGCTCTTATATTTCTAACTTGGATTCGGCGTAATTGAAATGTGATATATCAATAGAATTATCAGTGTATAAAAGTGAGTCCAGAATTCGTAATCGCTTCTTGATGAATAAAGATTTGTTATTTATACACGGATGCATGTATATGTACAAATGTATAAATAGGAAAATCTGATTCGCCAAGAAACGATCATGAAATTTTCATCCCCAGACTTATTTTGATGTAATAATCATTCGCGCTCCAGTTATCCAGAATTAGAGATGTAAGAGTTGTTTTAAATACAGATTAAAAAGGGAAAGAAAAAAGGGGAAATTATCAATCAATCTAGAGAGACATTTCCATCCAGACATCTTAATTAATTCAGTTATTAGCTTCAATATTTAATCTGTCGACGTTTCTCCTTCCGTTACTATATATTTCGTAATTTAATTTTATTTCAAATACTACAAGTTCGTGTTTTTGATAATAAAACTGCAGCTTTTAACCAGGTTTAAATTCAAAAAGACGCAAATTTGTTTTTCTCCCAAATCTAACATGTTTATATATAAACGTTGGAAAAGTTCTAACCGTAATAACGAACGGGTTTAAAAATACAACGTTACTCGTTAAAATCACTCGGTCGTGAGATAGAAATCCATGGATGATGATACTCGCGCTCGTCGCGATCTTGTTTCACTGTTACCATCCTTTCTCTCGACTCTGGTTTTTATCCCTCATTTAATAACAGTTGCGTCAAGCCTTGCGCGAATACCTATTTCTCGAAGCGTACAAAAGATCTTCGCGTTCGTAATGTACGGCCAAACTCGTGTCTCCGTGTTTTACACGGAAAATGCCGGTTTTATACGGGAAGTGACATAAAAAATCCTCTCTACGCCGCTTAACATCCAGACGCGTAAAATCCGCATCTGTTGGCAATTTCGCGCTCTTGGCTTTCTCGGACGAATCTGAACAAAGCGTCAGTGAAAATCTGATTTTAATAGCTCAAACGTAACGCACTTATTATATCGGCATACATCTTAATTAGACAATTCGCAGTAATTGTCTCTCTTGAAGTGACGAATCATGTCACGAAATTAACATCGCGCTGGAAAATGCCTGAAAATTATTTTTCCACTGATATCATAATATTTCTCTCCTGTTCTCTCTCTCTTTCTCTTACTTTAAAATTTCTAAAAATATGTAAGAAATTTCATATCAAAAGTATTATAATATATAGATTGCTGAATGGATAAATTAATTAATGAATAATAAATTAATTAATTAACTAATGAAAAAGAGACTCAAATAAATGATCGCAGTAATTTAATTGAGTATTTGAGCAATTTAAAACAATTTCACTGTCATAATTATTATTAATAATAACTGTTAATGTTTTTGTTTTTACTTTTGCAAGAATATTCTATTACCATACTAGAATATTTCAAATTGCAGACGAAGCATCAATAGATTGAGTCAACAACTCTTAGTATTATAATTTCAAATATTTTGACAATCAATCAAAATCGGCCGTTATTGACGAAATGTGTGTCGATTACATCTCGTATTGTTTGGCAATGCTGATCAATCGAATCACTGCAATCGAATCGTCATTACGTTTGCATTTTCAGCAATCAATGATGATACATTCCCATAGAGCTAAAAGCCATCTCCTATTGCTATCGCCCATTTAATCTGGAACATTCGGTTGTTAGTGTACGTGCTTAGGATGAATTTTTTAAAATGGAAAGCAGAAAAAAACTTCTCTCGTTTCTTCTTTCTTACTCGACGCGTGACTTACTCAACAAATCTTTTCCAGTCGCGATCTCGCGAGTGCCAACGCGAGTAAAGGCACAGTGACCGTCGGGGTGTAAATTCTCGCGGGTGAAACGCATTGTATGACTCAGTCCGATTCACGACGGGCCGAAGTAGAAACAGCCATAAACCCTTGGCCGGCCGGCGCACCGAAGAGAAACACTAAAACCCGCTTGCCACGCCTCCATGAATATTAAGCGATCGGACCGGACTCTCGTTACGACCTCCTCGTCGACCGAGTTAACGCGGAAAATTGAGTTTACCGTGGGTTTTCGTTCCGCTCCCAGTTTGACGTATATCTTCGCGCGGTTCACTTTCCCTGCCGCGTCGTCTAACGCCTCATGTTGCCGGGATTTAATGTCCTCGCTGTCCCGCCAATGGGACTTGTAGCGGACGCGGTTTTTATGGTGACGGATTATTCCCGGGTTACTCCTGTCGAGTTCAGTGCCATTCCGCGGTTCTGACATGACCTCGCCCGATCGGACGTAGACGTAGACATAAAACGTTTATTGCGTCTCGGGGGATTAATCCCTTTCGAGCACAAAGTGGAGATTAATTAAATAATAACGGTATAGATAATAGCGAGTAATGAGAGATTGGAAAAGGGAAAGTAATAATTTAGCAAGATTTAACTAAATTAAGGAAATGAAACGATTCTTCCGGTTATTAATAGGAAGAAGAAATATATCGTGCTTTAGTTATATTGAGAATTTAAATAATTATTATTATATTAAGTAATTATTATTACATTATATATACATTCAATGTGTCACATTCTAGTTCAATAATCTGATAGAAATTTTGCTGTGGAATCATATTAAATCAAGTAATGTCTAACGAGATTTACTTCAACATCTGTATCTTAATTATGACGGCGCATTTCAAGATTGCGTTATTTCATTTTGCACTTGGTGTCATTTCCAATGAGTATTAGTTCGGTTTACTAACGAGTTTAGAGCTACGGGACTTATCTATAAGAGGCAGAGCGTGAAAATTCGAGTCTAAAGGAACGGAGAGTGGTAATATGCTGAGTGACATTAGAACTACGGCGACGAGGAGCGGGCGAGTGAAGGGGTGAAGATAGAGGTGGAGTTCCTTCCGTCTTCACCCCGGTCTTTTATACAAGCCTATCGCACGACACAGATCTCTATTCAAAGAAATATCAGGGTGCTGAGTTGGCCTATCCAGGCCTTTAGACGGCCAGAGCTGCTCTGCATTAAACGCGTCCGCCGGCTGTAATGAAATTCATTCGCTCCCCGATATTGTATCATCGACATCGGGAGGGCAAACGACTTGTAATGCGGAACAATCTCGTCTCGTATTACACAAATATTTTGTTATTCAGACTCAACATAGAAAGATTCTCCTCCTTTTCTTTTATCAAATATAATGCAAAAATGTTAAATGCTGTCACAATATAATAATAACTAATTATTATTAGTTTATAAAACATAACTCAAGGATAATTTGTTAGCTATGAAGTAACTATTAAGTTCTTCGAATAACACGTATCACCCTTGGGATACGGTGCGGATTAATTAAAGTAATAAAATATAATTGCTATATATTCAGTATCTATCACTGTGCACATATATGTCATTCATTAGGAGAATCATATCGTACACATAAAAGTATCAAATACGTAGTATCTACGTAAATTACTAATTTTTCAAAGATTTATTAATATCGATTGTCTGATTTTAAAATAATATTTAATATTTAACATTTTTTAATCACCTTTTTCAGATTAAATTTTTCCTTATTTATTACATACATTATTGTATTTTAATTTTTTATAATCGCATTATAATATTTGATATAAATGTATTAGTACACACTTTTTACTTTTTAATCAAAAGCAAGTTGTATCTATAGTTGTAAAAGTAAGTTATCATCGATATCTTACAAACTTAATTTATATCAAAGTAATCATGAACTATGAATTATTTTTTGGTAAGTCTAATAATTTTAATTTCTATGTAATGTGTATTGTTATGCACGCAAAATTGCATATATTATTAATTAGTCTTACTATTAGTACTCGCGTTTTGCAACACATTGATATTGCAAAAAAAAATATATATATATAATGAATGTAAAATTAATAAAAATTATGATACAATGACAATACTATTATTTACATTAGAATTAATCTGAAAAATTATCTAAGTAAGTTAACTTATAAATAGTAATTATTAATACAATTATTGATATAATGTTCCAATTAACCCTTAACCGCATCTAGGGGTGCAGAAAGTCCCAACCAAAGTTTTGACTGAATTTTCTGTGCTTATGTTTCTTCTTCAATTTTTTTCACTATTTTAAAATTAAAATTTTTTAATGGGATTTGTTACATCTTATTTGAAAAGAAGTCCAATAATTTTTGCATTGAAAAATGAAAATGTATTGTCACAGTAAGCATTTTAATTGGGGTTTGCTGCACCCAATGTGTCGGTTATGTTACAAGAGCGAAGTGTGTCGGTTAAGGGTTATTAACTAATTATGCAATATTTATAACAACATTTATAGAGAAAAAATTATCTTAAAGTAACAACGCGTAATTTTTTATATTTCATATAATTTATTATATTAAATAATAAAGAAAAACAGAGTATGTCGCAAAAAACGAACGTTATTACTGTAATGCATTAATTATGTTACATTTCTTTTAAAAATTTAATAAAATTTTTTAAATAAAATAAAATAGAAAAAACTTAAATTGTAAACGTACTTCTACAAAATGTTTGATTAAACATTAAAATTATTATAGATAAAATTTAACTTTCAGTGATGTAAAAACTATTGAAGTAAAATAAAAATTAAAGTATTGAATAAGAAACGAATCTCTAAATATCTTTGATAAAAGTTTAAGCAATTATAATCGCAAAAAATATATTACGTTGCGTATATTCTGTTTTTACTTACGAATTCTTTGATAAATTAAGAATCGCACTTTAAAACAAATAACTATATTATACGTTTAAATGTATACAAATATAAAATATCGATCGATTACGTCACACAGTCACAATGATGAAAAAGAAAGTACTTCCAATATTACAAACAATTTAAAAACAAATTTTTTTATCAATTATGTATTTTTTATGAGATTCCTTATGCCGATTTAAATTGCATGCGTAACATCGATTGCAGTCTTTTCGTCACAAGAATGCGACGTGATCAAGAATTGTATTAAAATTAAAAAATATGTAGTGATAGTACCCATCATCTAAAAACAAAATTATAAAGTAAATATTACAATTTAATTTAAAACTA
>JANQDE010000005.1:4419612-4536324 GCA_037157785.1 Cephalotes varians | reverse complement strand
TCTAAATTTAGACATTGGTTAATATCTTTTACATTTTGTTATATTTTATAATTTTTTTTTTAGCACTGGATAGCTAACAACCTGTTTGGCATAGCGTTTGCCATTAACGGAGTCGAGTTATTACATCTTAATAATGTTGTGACTGGATGCATTTTACTTTGTGGTCTTCTGTTTTATGATGCCTTTTGGGTGTTTGGTACAGATGTAATGGTAACAGTCGCAAAATCCTTTGAAGTACCCATTAAACTTGTGTTTCCACAGGATCTTTTAGAAAAGGGTTTGAATGCTGGTAATTTTGCTATGTTGGGATTGGGTGACATTGTATTGCCTGGTATCTTTATCGCGTTGCTCTTGCGATTCGACAATAGTTTGAGCAGAAAGACCAATGTCTACTTCTATTCGACATTCTTCGCATACTTTATGGGATTACTCGCCACCATGATGATTATGCACTTATTTAATCACGCGCAACCTGCTCTATTATATTTAGTACCTGCGTGTATAGGCACGCCATTGCTCTTAGCGTTAGTCAAGGGAGACCTCAAGGCGTTGTTTTCGTAAGTATTTTCTAAATTCTGAATTATATGTACGTCTGTTCTTTATTATTTCTTTATGTTTGCAACGTATACGAAAGGTTCTTTTTTAATTATTCTTTAGGTATGAGGATCATCCGTCATCTGCGAACGTGGCACAACAGTCGGAACAGACGCTGGTAGAAGCGAAAAAAAATAAATAATATCCTGATTTAATGTGAACAACGCAACGTTATCCTGTAATTATCTTTTGAATTCATCGTGTGTATGGAAAATGGAAAAAGAGTAGTAGTTCATTGTTCATGCTCAAGACGTACAATCACGCGTTGTAAAATACAATAGTTTGCATGTACATGAATTGCAAGATAAATTCATATATGATTCACAATGATTAGCGTTCGCGAATATCGTTTCAATCTGAAAAAAAAGAAATAGGATTTAGGACTGTGATAATTGAAAGTGTTGTTTCGTTTGCATGCTAAAGAAATCTTTATCACTCATGTATGGTATCGATAATCGACATTTTGAAATACTGAACGAGAAGAAAATATTGGCATTTGAAAAATGTTGAACGATAAAGCAGAATTTCATTATTTCATTGCTTTATAAAATTGAGAGATAGAGAGAGAAAGAGAGAGCGAGAGAGAATAGAATAAAAATACTTCCAATTGTTGATTTTCACTTGGTATGCAGTGTGTAGGATAGACTGCTGTACGAGTTTATCTGAGTTTTGCAGTATGTTGGAGTCCGTTCACACGATATGATTTATTTACCGTATCGCTAATTTATTTGCGCTGTGTGAACATATAAAACATACACGAATAAAACGTACATGTAAAACGTATCACCACTGCAGAGCACGGTCTGGCATAACGACCGATTCGATGACGTGTGAACGGGCTTTTACGGTGCGTTATGTAATTCTAAAAATTAATTTGGTATAGGTTTTAACTCCAGTTCCAGTTACACATAAGTTTTTACACTAATATTCCTGAATTTCTGATAACTTTTTTACCATGTGTGAGTGATAATCATGAATTATAAATGTAAAAAAGATTTTGTTTTCTTGCGACATTAAACGAATTAATATTAAGTATAAGAAGTTATTTCCTATCTAAAATTATGATAACAAAATATTAAACGTACACTATTGTAGTACACAAATGCCATTACATATTTATTTGTAAGAAATGTATAAAGGGGATCCTAAACTGAAGAAATTGCTGATAATTACATGTGGATAAATTTCTCCGAATTGACTGTATGGTATTGTAAAATCTTTTTATATAATTAAAATATGCAAAATCGAAACGGTCGATTTTGCGAAAAAAAAAAAAAGGTTTAAAAATTATATTTATATCGTTTGTTTTCGGTTCGTACCGTTGTCATCTGTTATAAATGGTTCCTTAATATAAAAGTTTCATGGCTTGTATGTATAAAATAAAACTTCCGCACTTTGAATTATATAAATGAACAATACTGAGGTTACAGAACTAAGATTGAAGCCTAGAAAAAAAGATGTTAACCGCACTGCAAATTACACGAATGTATGATTGCGATATTGATGTAGTATGCAGTGTTGTATTAATGTTTTGTAAATTGTATGTGTGAGAATCATGTTCGATCAATAAAACAGATGAATTTAGGAGTTTGATCTTGCCTTTAAGTTTAGGATCCCCTTAACGATTAAAACAAATATGAATGTGTGTATCCGGAAATATAATGTATATACAAATTAAAAATCTGTTAAATTTGTACAATTTTTTCGATGGAAGAAATTTGAAGGAAAATTGTAATTCCGATGAATGTGAAGAGAGTATAATATCACTTATCATTTTTTATCTACTATTAAAAGTCACAAGTACTGTCACATTTTGCGAAATTTTTATATTTTGACAGTTTCCTATTACAAAAAATTTTTTTTATAAATGTTCGGTTATTAAAATCCTAGACAAAAAAATGTATTCTTCTCGTATCCTTGCTCGTATCTAAAAGCGTTGTGTATAGAAATAAAAAAACATTAAGACATATTGATTTATTTTCATAACTTTATAAGAAAAAGTAAGCGATTACAATTATTGATAATTTGATCATCAAATTACAATTAAATCTTTTATTTCTATAATGAAAATATTTTCTCTATCAAAAAAATATAAAGTAAATGTTTCTTTTATGCTTCGGCAGCACTTTCCACAGCCAAATTTTCAGCTGTGATTGGATGCATATCTTTGATTCCATCCTTGGATATCTTTTGAACTTTGAAATTTGGTAAATTGACAATTAATCGCTTCTGAATTTCTCGCACACATTTCTTCAACAATGCATATCCCTCTTCTTCGGTACAATCTGCAAGAAATGTTTCTATTCATTGATATTTTCTGGTAATATTAATTTGTTGCTTTATTTCTTGTCTTACCATATTTGTGATATCTGTCTAAAACGGACATAGAAAACATTCCACCATACCCATGAGTCGCATAAGGAACTTTTACACAGGATGCTAAATAATCGATAAAGTATAATTCTGATCCTGAATCGTTATCGTATCCAGCCAATAGCATATTGACAAAATATGGAGTCCTGCTCCTAAGATAATCCGCTAGATTTCTCCTTGTAAAACAAGCTGCAGCTTTGGGAGATAATTCATAACCGTTACGCATCTTGTATAGCTGAATATTCTTCCCAATATATTCTGAAAACTGAGTCGTATCGCCTGATTCTCCAGATATTGCCATGACAAGCTTGTCAGAAATCTTGTGGATTTTATGTTCATCTGTAAAATTGTTAATAAATGTAATAATCAATAATGATAAATAATTATAAATCTGTGTGTAATGTACAATCATTATTACATTACAATTATCATGATTATTTAATAGTAGCGATGGCAATTATTGCTAACAATGTAATATATAGTTTAATATTGAAAATATTATAAATGGTACATTGTTATTTTGTCATATGACAACATGATATAACATGATGATAATGAGTTTTACTTATGTGTGTGCGTGTGTGTATCATCAATAAGAAATATTTCATTGCAATATAAAATGTGCAATATAAACATTTACCACTTTTCATAACTATGATAGACTGTGTAGTTGTCATATCCGCTGCAACTAGCACGAAATCTTTACACTGAATACCGATTAAGCACTCCATTTTTATGACTTTTGTATCTGCAGCCTTAAGAGATGTAATCGACGACACAGTGAAAATGCCTGTCACGAAAACGGCAAGTTAACCTCAATATCCTCTCGATATTAAAAGTGCGCTCCTATCGACATACAGAGAACTGGATGCAGCTGATTGCAGAAGTGGGGGTAGAGACACGCGTGGAAAGATAATAGTATAAACGTGCCTTCTCTGTCTACTAAAGCCTGATTGGTTATTGTTAGGGCTGAGTTATGGAGGCCGTAACCGTATGCCGTATGCCGTAATCTATAAGAATTGACTAATCACAGTCGAGTATTCCCCTCTTATTCGGCTGTGATTAGTCAATTCTTATAGATTACGGCATACGGCATACGGTTACGGCCTCCATAAGTCCCGGTCTACAATAGATGCAGTAAGCCTTAAGCCTTAAGAAATTAACCAATCATGATCGAATTTGAAGAGAATAATGAACTATGATTGCTCAATTTCTTACGGCTTAAGGCTTACTACACCTATTGTAGACCGGGGCTTAGCCCCGGTATCATTTTATCTTCATTGTTCATTGGACGTAAATAAAGATAAAATGACACCTTCTGCAGCAGTGACTGCATAAACGAATTCACACATTGTGTCTGATGAACGCATGGACATAGAGACCTAGGGGTCGATTCTGTATCATACAAATTGGTGAAAATTACAAAGATGAGTGAATATACTAGAATATATATAATTTCATTGGTCAACACCTAGTGAATTTGCTCACTTTTGTAATTTTCACTAATTTGTATGATACAGAATCGACCCCTGGCCCGCTGATTGAGGTGCTGGGGGTAGAGACACGCGTGGAGCGAGAGGCAGATAATAGCACGAACTTTCTTCTCTGTCTATCAAAGCCAATCAGGTTTTGGTGGGGGCTTGATTGGCTTTGATAGACAGAGAAGAAAGTTCGTGCTATTATCTGCCTCTCGCTCCACGCGTGTCTCTACCCCCTCTACCTCAATCAAAATACAACCAGCGGTCCAGGTCTCCATGTCGATAGATGAACGCGACCATTTTTTGTCGAGCCAAAGGCAACTGTTTCTGATAAATTTTTCACGTAGAATCCGAATCTGGAAACAAAAATAGTGAATTAGCTCTAATTTTTAAAACGAGGTCAAAAGTGTAAAATAACCTGTTTTTGGTCATTTTTTAATTATAATTGAACTGCTATTTCACTAATTAACTAATAGTTCGTATGTATTGTTGTGACTATATTTTTATAGTATTCAGTATTACTTTCATTTTTGTTACTTTACTAAAATTAATTGCAAGTATTTAAATTTCATTGTTATCAAAAATATAATATGCCAGAACTATTTCGTTTTCTCTCAGTACAGATTTTCAATATTCAAAGCTTTCAATTATACGTAGTTTTAATAAAAAAGGTTTGAAAGATTCAACTTTGCTATTTGAAACATATTTGTTTTCCAAGATTTTTGAGATCTTTACAAATTTATGAGAGAGAGAGAGAGAGAGAGAGAGAGAGAGAGAGAGAGAGAGTTTCAATATGTGTATGTGTATATGTATATGTGCGTATGTACACGCACGCTACGTGCACGTGTGTACGAGTGTTTTAAAATTCTGAATTTTCATCAAACTTGTCGAAAATTCTCAAGAGAATTACTCGACATACCCGTAGCTGCAAAATAAATATAATAACTGAGGTATGCGCCGACAAAATCTTGTATTCTCCTCAAGGCTGAATAATTCTTTCTTTTATGCATGGCGTTTAATTGTTAATACTAAAGTGTCGATTGTCGTCAAAAAATAGACGATACTTGCGTGGTCTCATCAGCAGTATGCATGTATCATACATTTATATGAGCGTGAATTCACCACGTGCCGATCCCGCTACGTAGCTAAGGTTTTCTGTGTCGAATAGCTGTAATGGCCGCTCTTGTCTTTTGCTTCTTGCCGAGGCGCACGAAACGCTCGTGGAAAATCGTTGTTTATTTACGTAGACCCTTTCGATCTTTGATCATAATCCGCAAATTGATGCATAAAAACGATTTTACACAAAACTCGAGTAACAGAAAATAAAACTGTTGAAATAACGAATGCATTTAAGTATTACAATGTTAATTGTAATAATTAAAAGTAATAAGATTATATGTATGATATTCCCTGAGAAATCAGTCTTTATGTCTTTATGTCTGTTTTATACATAAATGCTTAGACGAATACAGCATCGATACTCTCTCGATGAAAATTTCATTGTGAATGACACCAATAATCGATACCAATAATTAAAGCCTGCGGCACACAATGCTTGTTTTCCTGCTGGACTGCTTGCGTTTTAGTGAATTACTAGAAATTCTGTGCATGGTATAATTTTAATGTAATTTACTAAAAAGGGTAAACGATGCAGCAGGAAAACGCATCGTGTGCCGCAGGCTTTAATTATTGGAATCAATTATTGGTGTCATTCAATGAGATTTTCATCGAGAGAAAATTGATATTGTATTTGTTTTCAAAGCATTTGTTCTCTTAGAATTTTTCATATATGTGAATTCTGAAATATTCCAAGATTTTTAAAATTTCTCATTCTGTAATTTCTGAAAAAACCTTAAACTTTTTCAAATTTTTAACAGAAATTATAAGTACTTGTAGGCATTTCTGAAAAATGTTCTAGTTCGTATAAAAATTATGAGAAAATATGAGAAAGTTATAAAGTTATACAGAAATTCTGGAAAATTCTGAAATTTATAAAAATTCTAAAAAATTATGTGAAATATTCAGAGAAAAATTTTTACCGGTCAAGTATGCGAATACGCGAATTGAGTCATCTCATAATTAAAGAACGTAATGCAATCCTCAATTGTGGTTGGTCACTTCGCTTACTGCTTACGTCTTATTGCCTTACGTTTTTGTTATGTGCCTTATCGTGCAGCAATTTCACAACATGTTCTTTTTTGCTAGTATATGAACGTTTTCGTTCCAATTCCTGAAAGGAGACAAGCAGACGTTGATACAAGTCCATAGTTGTTTCGTTTCGTCCATAGTTTGTTCCAACAGTTCATTCGATATTCCGTCAAATGCAGAATCTTCTATCCGAAACCTTCTGTTCGAGTATTACGATGTTGATTACGAGTTTGCCATAGATTTATCCATTTTTTGCGTTTCGGATTGTACGGAAGATACTTTCCATTTGGTGACACTAATCGACATAAGTGTCGATTCGTTCTGTCTTTGTTACTTATTGAATGCCAAGAAAGATAAAACTGTGTATGTTTGTATCGACTTGTTTCACTATAAATGGAAAGCACTAATAGAGTATTTTTCATCGTTCGTAACGATTTTAACGAAAAAAGATTTTCTATGCTGCTTATTGAAAGGAGAAAGACACGCTGCCACTCACTGATTTTTGTTAACTTGAGTAAATTTGTGTGGAATCCATTCTTTTCCATCCTTCTTTTTGGATCGTTCCCATCTGATGTAGACGTTTGAAAATGATATGCTGCGTTACTCCTAACTGCTCTGCAAGCTTTTTTGCATTTGTGCCGAATTCTCAGTAAGTTGTTGCTCCAAATCATTGTTGTCGCATTTCCGAGGGTTTCCAGGGCATTGTTTGTCGAACATATCGTGTGATGTAATATCTTCGTCGAGAAAAGAAAATCGATTCGCACGCTTTTTTGGACTTGGTAAAGAATGCAGTGTTGGACATGCACCTTATCTGTTGCCATTTTTTACACTACTAAGGTCCGATTGCACCAACATTATTTTAATCGAGGCTTAAAACTCTCTCTTTCTCTCTTTAAAGCCATAAAAAAAAAGGAAAGGAGAATTTTAAGCTTCACTAATATATTTATTGCTGTTAACATATAATAGACATGTACATCTATGGACATATCTTAGATATAATTATATATATTTATATGAAAAATATATTTATATGAAAAATTTTTTATCAAAGAGAGTCAAACGAATAGATACTATTGTAATTTATAAATGAAGAAGACGACGGATAAAGAATTCTTTTTTGGAACAATCGAGATTTTGGAACTCGAAGATGAATCACGTGCAATCTCGTCCAAGTATATCGTGGATATACTTGGCCGCATTGAAACGCAATCTCAGCGGTCGAACCTGATAACTTGCGAAACTTGCGTATCCGCGAAGGTCGTTCGCCGCCGCGCCGCGCCGCGCCGCGCCGCGCGGCACCGTTCCGTTACGCTCGGATCCATTCGCGACTCGTAATACGTTCACTGAACTTGCCGCGATGAACCATGCCAACGAGTACAGAGGGAGGTATTCCGTCGCGATCGGGCGGAGGCGTGCCGCGGATCGATCTGTGGGGCGCGATTAGAGAGATCCTCCTAATAAGAAGAACCGACGCAGCATCCCGCTACTGAAACAGTTATGATGAATCGCTAGCGCCATTAGCCGTCAACATAGGTCCATTTGCATAACGCGCCAACGTCTCGATCTGTGATTGAGATACGAATGATGTGAACGAAAAGAAAACACATATTACAATGAATGCGTAAAAACCAATCGAGCTGAAATAAAAAAATAGAGCAAAATTATGTTTACGATAAATCGCAATCGTTGAAAAATTGACAGGACGCTTCTGATTTCGTCGCATCTATAGGACGCGAGCGGCGAACGGAGAGCTCTCTCTCTCTCTCTCTCTCTCTCTCTCTCGGAGTGATCGGTGAGAGCTCCATATAGATTATGTGTCCGTTTCTACTAATGTGGAATAGAATAGAAAATGGAGATTAGAAAAGAATTAGAAAAAGATATAAAGAGTACATTAAATCGAGATTAAATTTAATCTACATTTCTTGGTAGAATAAACGTAAGTGAAAGAACGCGCGCGAGTTTCTTTGGTAAGTTCTTAATTGTCTTTGGTTAATTCTGATATATATAATTGTATGTAAGTTAATTGGATCGTACTAACTGTGTGAGTGTGCGTTTGAATCGAATTTGTCGATTTTGATTAACATAAGAGAATCGCTATTCTTTTCTACACGCGAATTAAGAAAAAGTGTGAAATGCGACAGCCACTCGCGGCATTTGTTCACTTTGAGAATGCGATGATTTTCTCTAGGGATATGCGTATCTTATAATGTTAAAAGTTAGACAAAGAAATTCATTTAATCAAAGTTTCTCTCAATCGAGGTACATAATCGGCACCGATTTGTTAATTTCGGTTATTCGAGCCTTTAAATTGTTCGCGACTCTTGCATTTAAAATTTAAACATGTACGACTACCGTACATGTTTAAGTACTATGCTTTTTGAGCGAAATAAATGCGTACGATAATGACGCCGATAATTAGGACTTAATCTAACCTAAATCTTTAAAAAACATTAAATACATGACAGGAATCGCAACCATGTCCCATAACGATATACCGTTCCTCAATAGGCAAATCATGGAAACATTGCACAATAATAGTATAATAATCAATTAACAAAAATTTCACCAAGATGATTCGCCATAACGCAATGGTTTTGTCGTATTGTAATATTTTGAACAAAATTGCTATATGATATTTGTCAAAAATTAAACAAATTTAATTTGATGTGTAAATATTTTATAATTTACTTTCTTTCAAGAACATAAGCATGCAGTGAAGAAATAAGGGCACACTACCCGATTATTTTCGATCAACACTTTCAAAAGATCGGTTCATATATCCCGAAAGCTATTTGATTTTTTATTTAAAATTTAGACATGCCGAATGTGTAATATATATTTCAATATTTGTTGCAATATTTTTTAATTATAATTTAGAAATAATTGTGCATTTTTGTGAGCATACGTATCGATCGATTTGATTCCTGCATAATTATATTTCAAACATAATACAGCTGAAATATTGTTCTCAATTATTGAATAATTTATTCCGATTAAATTTAATTTCGCAAATATACTGAGGTGATTTGCCATATTGTTGTTTTGCCGAAACACTATTTCGAAATTGCACAAATAATTATCAATATTTTAAATGTCAATATGTTCTACATTTTAAATATATGTTCTTACATGTTTAAATATATCTATATATATAATATAATTTTGCAGATCATAAATTTTATGCTAGATTTCGTCTTATAATTTTATAAATGTTTTCCTATTGCGGGGTTACGAAGAAAGAATTCTAGATGAAACGTGTCGCGGAAACTGCTGGAGTGTGAGATAGAGCAATTTCGAATATGTGTATCGCAAAATTGTCGACTAGAAATATTTCTTCTCTGATGTAAAGTAACTACGAAAAATGCTTTTTGTCCACGTAGACGACCTTTCGGAATTCTCGTTAATCAGTCCGGTGCGATTGGATAGTTTCATTGAAAATGGTAGCAAAGATAAGTGATCATTGGCCGAACGGTTTACCCCCACGTGTGTACTCACAGGCTATATAGAAGACCCCGCGAGGAATTTCATCTTCAGAACTGAGAGTCAGTGTCACGGAAATCTACCGGAAAATAACTAAGTGAGTAATACAATTCTTCATTATTCTCGACTCGCGAATCGGGACCGGATTGTTCATATATATATATATATATATAAAAGAATCGCACAGTCATACAATTTGGAATATCTTTAACGTAATCTCATTGATGGAGAAACGCAATTATGAAAATGATTGATGTTAAAAATATTCCAAATTGTATGACTGTGCGATTCTTTTTTAAATTTCTCAAGTAAAATTTGCCTTATTTATTGTTGATCAAAAATTATAGCAAACCCAAATGTGCACTTTTTTGTCAAATAAAAATTCCGTAAAATTCTAAATAATGCAATGTGAAAACTTAAGAAAAAGCAATTAATTATGATGTTTATTATTCGTGTATATTGTTACTACACGTCCAACATACTTATTATTCAAAATGCTTCCTTACATAATATTGTAATATATTTTAGTTATTTATTGTAATCTAATTATTTTTACAAAAAAGGTAAATCAAATGCTGATACGCAATTTGCATTTTTAATATTTCTCATTATTATTATTTTATGTACTTTGCTCGTTGTTTTATTTAATATTTACTCGTCCTGTATGTTTACCTTTATTTATTATATAAATATATTTATCCTTTGCGCTTTATCGATGTCGAGAGACAGATTTCTAAAAAGTTGTCCCACACTCTCGCGAATAAGGAATATTAATATTCGCGAATATTCTATTAAGAAACGTTCGAAAAATTATCCAGATCTTGGATATTTGAATAATGTGTAAATGTTTTTCATCAAATTAATGTGTTAATCTTTTTCTTTACGAATAATTTTTTTACTTAATTTCTGTCACTCGAAATTGCCGAATCACTCGCAATGACCTCGTGAAAAGTTTTTACAAGTTCTTTTGTACGACGGATCGCGCGCAGCCAAGTAGAAAATGTTTATCGTGTCAGGTGTAAGGATACAGTTATAGAAACTCGTTTTGTAATTTTTTCGCCGTGATGTGTACCGTTTTCCAAAGGCGCGCCGCGCATCGTCGTCAGTGAGAGCAATCTCTCTCGTTGCTTTCACAAACATCACTTCGTTACCCTCGTCGTCACTAATATTAACGTCATTTAATTCATGATTGCGACATTCTGTTCGCGAATCAAAATTACGCATTATCTATTGACGATAAAATCACATACGAGAAATATTAAGATCGTTTTAAATTCTGATGATAATATCAATGCTTATTCAACGACAAAAAGACGATCACAAAATGTTTAACTAACAATATTTTTCCAAATTTTAAATAAAGAGTTTAGATAAAATGTGAGACTTGCGCATTGAAGATTGATAGACATTTTTATTTTTTCTCTTGAATGTTCTTTACATGCTTACAATTAGCTCGAAGTTGGTATGAGAGTAGATGCTTTTGGGAAAAATAATCAGTTGTAATAATAATAATAATAATAATAATAATAATAATAATAACGCGTGATATAAAAAAAAGTTTTTTATACAGAACAAACGTTTGGTAATTAATACGATAGAATTTTATAGATCCATGAAATAATAGGAATTTTTCAATAATATTGTTATTTATGTATAATGAAAGTCGTGCGAAAAAACATTTCCAAAGACGTTGATAGGATAAACACTATCAACTTTATGGACTTTTATCTCCTCGATCTCTTCGATCGTCCGATTTTTTCTTTCTTGTACTTATTTTATTTTTTTATTTCTTATTCTTTTTGGCGGACATAAAAACCAGTCGTCGCTACGATCGGCAGTAGGTCGTGACCGCCTTTTGAAATAACGGTACTTGTCGGGTTCAACAAACCAGCACTGGCGTGTCATCGGGAAGTGGGCTAACGAGCGATCGGCATGCTTGCCGTCGAGGCGACCTTAACCACCGTGGCACACTTTCAGCAGCATCGTGCAAGCATTCTCGACTTGCACTCTGCTACTGTGTCCGCAATATGTATTCAATCGCTTCCGTTTCTTATTCTGAAAGATCAAGGTGAAGTTCACGATCGTAATTCTTATAAATCACATTTTTCACAATATAGCCTATTTTACAATTAAATTGGAAATTTAAGATTCAATGTATGGTATGTAATCTTATGTATTAAACTGTAAGTATATCTATTATCATAGATAGCGTGAAGCACATGATGCAAGATAATAATAGCAGGATAGTGTTAAATTAATTAAAGTTGCATTAGCTGTAATTATCAGTAACCGTTCCAACTCGAGAGAAATTTGTACATATCTGTCTTAACTATAAAAAATATAATTATTTTATTATTATACAGAGTACTCAGTAACAAATTTTTCATATAAAAATATATATAAATATATATGAACATATATAAGTATATGAAAAATATATTCATATATTCTTCTTTCTTTTGTAAAATTACTGTTTGATACAAAAAATAATAATAATAATGAGAAAACAAACAAAATAATTAAAAGGATAGTTTTTTTATTGTTTCTTTTACATAAAATTAAATTTGAAGAAATAAGAAAAAAATTGCTCGTATATAATTATATATAGATCTTTATGAATATATAGATCTATATGAACAATTTTTTCTTATTTTTTTAAATTTAACTATTTGTAAAAGAAACAATGCGAAAATTATCATTTTAATTATTTTTTCTCATTATTATTATTATTTTTCTTGTATTAAACAGTAATTTTACAAAAAAAAGAAGAATATGTATGAACACATGATTACATATATAGATATATTTTGTATATAATTTATATTAATATTTATTTGTTTATATTAATTTATATTAATTTATATTAATATTTATTTATATTAATATTTATTTGTACCAAAATACTTATTTGTCTGCTTATTATCTTCTTCCTATTTCTTCTTTGTATCGACGTATAGCAATTGTTTTTTATAGGCGCACAGCAACCTTATATCGCACAATAGCAAATAACGTCAAAGGCTGGTATTCATAGTCCGATCTTATCTTTAAGATCGTTTTAAGTTCATGTTCAAATGCTTCCTAAGTAATGAAATTATTAGTATTTGAAAATAAACTCAAGACAATGTTATATGTAAGATCATGAACACTGACCAAAGAATAATAATAAAGAAATAGATTTAGTTTATTTAACTATTTGTTTTTACAGTTGGTACAATTTTTGAATATTATTATTTTTATAGAAAAAATTTAAACATCCGTTCTTACAGTTGGCGCATTTTTTTTGATATTACTACTTTTGTAGCGATAATTTGTAGGGAAGATGAATTTTATGTTTTTTTTTTGTACAAAGATAGATTTCATACATTGTGTATTGTCAAATTAAAACAAATATATTACAATAATATTTTGTGCAAGAATTCTTTTTTGAAGATCTTCTTTGAGCGCGTATACTTGGCGCTTTTTTGTATCTTTTTTTAAAAAGGTATATCTTACATGAAAATTTTTTCCCGTATATATATATATATATATATATATATAAATCTCTGATATTTTGAAATATCATTTAAATATTATTATAAGACTTAAAAATGAACATGCATATTTCTGGATACTTTTATTATAAAGAACAACTAAAAATTTTTTTACAAAAAAATTACCATACTTTTACATGTTACTAAACATCCACACGAGCATCTTAGCACGAGGATATCGAATCGATATTCCTTTTTACACTAAGTGCGCTGCAGCATGTCGTTATGATGCCAATGGCGGCCACAATTCGATTGCGGAAAACATTCATTTCACCTTTGACACATCTTGGAATAAATGTATCCTTAATTTATCCCTAAAATAAAAAATTCAAGAGAATGACATCAGAGGAATGAAGCAGCATGGAGTCCCTTCGCCCGATATAAAATACAAACTTGAGCATATATGATGCCAAATAAAAGGGATCGGATCGTCATATTTATATTACCTGAGAAACTCTTTTAAGACAATGTTAAAACCTCAGAGGTTCATCGTATACGTCCTATATTATTACAATATTTTCCAAGAAATTACGTATTCTTTCTTCTTTAAAAGAAAACAATTTTCTCTTTTCATGTTTTAGCAATACCCAAATATTATCGTTATTCTCGTAGGAACTGTATAACGATCGTATAATTCTTCTAAAGAAGTGATAAGAGTAATAATATACAATTTTTTTTTTTTTGCGTGAATGAAAGTTTTATTATCAAAGGATTTTTTATTTTACTTGCGCAATATTCATTCTCTTGCAATATATAACGCGATATGACATAAAGAAATAAATTTGAATGTTGAATTATTCAATCCAATTTTATTAAAATTATTGTTTCGCATTCAGTTGCCGTGGCATACTTTTATTTCCGAATCACCGCGTTCCCATATCGTACATCTTCCTCTGCTATCCAGACTCAAGCTATCGTTTTAATATTTAGATTTCTATCAGGATTTTTATATACATTTTATATAAATATATACGTTGAATTATGCCAATTTTCAGTTTTTATTCTGTATAAATCTTTACAGATTAGAAATTACGCTAAAAATGATGGTGTAAAAGTTTCTTTCGGCAAAAAATTCATTCAAATTTACGAATTCTTACAAATTATATATGTTAAGAATACAGCAGAGATGTTTCTTTCTTTTTACAGAATGCAATACAACCAATACGTATCGTTATGCTTGATCGCGCTTGTCTTGGGACAAGTCGCAGCATTACCACAGCATCCTCAGTATACGCAGCAATATCCGCAACAGTACCAACAACAACAGATCAGAGAGGAGAGAAAATTCGCTGAGAAACCGAACGCGATGAAAAAAGTGGCGATCGATGATCTCGAGGATATTAGCACTAATCAGATTCAGGTAAAATACACACAGAAACATACGTATACGCACATGAACAATTTATTTAATTACTATATTACTACGTTAGACATACAATCGTAATGATATACCGATGGAATAAGCGAATTATCTGTCCTACTTCGTCTTCTGTTACATTTGTTACACATTTCACTATAGCACTTGTCATTTTTTTCCATTGAAATCCTATTGATATTTTTTCTTCTTCGTTTATAAAAATTGATATTTATGATTTTTTTTTTGTACGCAGGAGGGAAGCAATAGCGGTTTCTCGTGGTCTAATATGCTAGGAATGTTGATGCAAATGCTGCTAGGTCAAACTGGAAGTGCAACCGGTCCCAGCAAAAACGAGATAGACGATGGCGCGACTGTGAGTCCATGGACCAATCTGCTTTCCGTGGGTCTGAGAGTCCTCACGGCACTGCTGGGTGGACCCCAGCAACCAGTGGATGGTATCGACAAGGTGGACAACCAAAGTAGTCCCATGCAGGTAAATGAAAATAATCGTGACACTCCAGCATTAACATGAACTTTGGTTCCACTTCGGATATTATTTTTTGCAAGGCTGTGATGATGTCAATGATTGATCTGATTGGAAATGAGAACGTCATTTTCACACCTTGAGACTGACGGGGATTGTACAATACATTGAATCAACTGTTCCCTTTAGTCGCATTCATGCTGGATAGATTGTAATCTGCTATTAGCATGTGGATACGAATGAGGATTTCGTAATCTGTGAAATTTACGTTACCGAACGTTTTGTCTGAAATGTTTTTGTCTCTATCGCAAAGGTCTTTTTTCTCTCGCGACTCAAGAAATCAGCAAAGACTAGATTCGCAAACTATAAATATGCAAACTATAAATATGTGTAACAGCCAATGCTAGATTGTGTTACAAATGCCAATCTCTTTACTATTTTATATAAAAGAATAATGAATATTTAATGTGATGTGAATGATTTATTTCTTCTGCAACTAAAATATCTAGAATGTATAATTGCATCTTCAGTTTTTATACTTATGTACACTTATGTACTATATTCTGCTTTTTAATAATGAAATTTTTATGATTATTAAGGAAAGAGGAGACAAAGTCCCGTTTATGTTACAGTTTGAAGCTTCACGGCAAGTTTAAATCCAATGCTCGGTAAAAATTCGTGAAATGCATAGCTGCTTATTGTCACGAGCTACCCATGTAGGAAAGACTGCGTCGAATAATTGTGATGCCACCTAATTACGGTGGCTCATTATTTTCGCGTATTCGCGTCACACCATCTTTACGTTTTCTAAACAATTTAATTTGTCTCATCACCGGAAATTCAACGGCGTTTCACTTTGCTTTGATATGTTCTTTGTATTTAATGACTACATTCTCGTGAAAGAATAATTCAGGAAGATGATTGAAACAATTAATTTAAACAAAACAAAATTTAACTGCAAATTTATTGACACAATTAATGACACAACTTGTAGTTATCTTTCTGCTGATTAAATATAAATTAGGTATTGATTAACATGTAACCTGGTAAAATGCATTAATTGTCTTCGATATTATTTTACACGAGATGGTAATATTTTTTTTCTACTGTTACTATCAAAGACGTTCTTACGCACTTTTTTTCTTTCAATTATCCCGTCAATTCTTTATTATCAGTAAAAGAATCCAAACACGCGACATTAGCAACACGCCAAACGAGAACACTTCCATTTTATGCTCTCTCTTGCATTCCTGTAAATAATTATCGAACTTTAGACTTAGCGCACACGGCTGGTGTCGGTTGTTTAGGAAATTTTGACTGCGGTGCTGGGCGCGTTTCTAGGACAGGGCAGAGATCCCGAACAGGTTGCTGTAATGGCGAAAAATGCTTCCGAGGTTAGTACGAGTCTACGAACGAATAGATTGGACGATGACGTCTAATCCAACTCTTAAAAACCTTAAAATTTTTCATCTTGCTTTAGAGTGAAAGCTAAATGAGTGCTTTGCGCGCGTCTACTTTGTCGAGATGTCGAGAATGTCGAGTTAGAAAAAAAGAGATTGAGTTAACCCTTTAAGTGTTAAGTTTTATTTTATTTTGAGAACGTGCATTTGTGCGCTTAATTATTTTTAAACTGCGACGAGTACATTGCACATTTTACACGCTGTACATTTTTTTATTTCAAATGAATTTTTTTCTTTGTATATTTTCTTTTTTATATCCTAAAGTATTCTAAAATGTGTTAAAAACGAGAATACGTTTTTTGTTTTATCTAAATTTTACTTTAATAGCAAATACAATTTTTGTACTACATGACGAGTATACTCGACATTAAACAAGAAAAATCACCTTTCCATGACGAGTATACTCGACATAAGTATCCCAGCAAACGAAAATGGATTGAAATGAGTTGAAAATTTTAATCCATTTTAATTCATTTGAACAAAATATAAATTGAAAAAATAGCATTTACATCATTTCAATCCTATGTCGTGGATTAAAATGAATTGTATGACCCAAGTAACTTTTTTTTTTATTTAAAAAGTAGAAATCATTTTGTTTAATCCCGCGTGATAGATAAAATGAATTAATGGTCTGCTTTTTTTTTAATTAAAAAGAATAAGAATCGCTTTGTTTTTATCCTTCTATGGATTAAAATGGATTTTAAAAAATTCGAAAACTTTAATTGGATAGAAATGGATTCAAAAGATCAGAATCTAGATTTGACACAACAAAACGAATCCATTTCTGTCCATTTCAATCCATTTTCGTTTGCTAGAAATCGAAAAGGTTAATTTTGCTTAATCGAAGCGCTTGTTGTAGTACTTGCTAATTAACTTGCATCTATAATCCAGCTATCGCTTCTTTTGAAATTGCTTTTAACATGTATTAATTATTTATTATAATTAATCCATATTATCCTTATTTTCATACTCTGTTACTTATTTTTGTTAATTATTGTAATTAATCCGTATTACTTACTTTCGTACATACAAGTATGATTTTAAAAATAACTGCGCAGATTAGATAAGTAGAGTGTCGAGAACATAGATCTTGAGCGACTTTATACGAGAAATAATATGAAGTAATAATAATAAATATATGATTTAATGTAAGAAAGTCAAGATAAAAATTTGTGATCATCTTTATCGAGAATCGTCTGTGCTTTAATAAAATAATTTCGTTTAATCTTTAAAGTGCACTTGGGGTATGACATACCCCAAAATTTTTTCAAACACGCAATTTTTTTTTAAGTTAAAATAACGAATTATAACGTCTGAAATAAACGTTTAATATGGCTGGGGTATGACATACCCCCTGTGCACCGTACGCAATTCTAATGAGGTGTGCACTTTAAAGGTTAAAATCGATCCTTATAGTTGTGTAATATGCGACAGACTTCTACATCTAGACTGTGTATCTATACCGTGCTTATCTTAACCGTCAGACGTATTCTTTTTCCGACTACGTTCTGTGAATAAGTTCGCTTACATCTTTACTTATTCATGTTATTAAGCAGTTCATCAGTATAGTTATCAACCTGCTGGACGCCCTGAAAACATCGTTCTCTCATCGTTCTTTGGCGGCTCGTTCGCTCGGAAGACGCGATACCGTTTCCGAAGCTGCAATAGCGTCAATTTCTATGCTGAAGGTAAAATCAATAAATAATTATCAATATTCATCATATTTACTGATAAACGGCAACTGAAATAATATTCTATTTGCGATTTGTTAATAACATCTAGGAAATTGCTAGTCGTTTTAAGATAATAATTGTTAGACGCAGTCATTTAAAATTATATCATTATAATTGTAATTATTTCCTGGTATATACATGTATTGTTATATATAATTATATATAAAAATGGATCTCTGACTAATATAGACACGGATATACATATATAGTATATATTAGTATATACATATATATTTAATATTAAGTTGCTTTTTACTTTAGGAAATCAATTATAAAACAGGTGCGTACATACGCGCGCGCGCGCGCGCGCGCGCGCGCGCGCGCGCGTGTGTGTGTGTGTGTGTGTGTGTGTGTGTGTGTGTGTGTGTGTGTTTTATATGTAACATCTTGTCGGACTAAATAACTTCGTATCTGACATTACAAATTTATTTTTTCTTGTTTTTTATTTTGAATTCAGTTATAATTTCAACTTTTGCTTCTATGTAAAGCACTAATAACATTAGCATGCAGTGTCTATTCCACATATGCGAAAATAAATGAAAACTGTAACTTTATATTTATTTATGAAAAATATACATATTTTTGACTATACATTTTCCGTCTTTTTGACATCTATTGAAAAGATCACATGTTCATTAACATTCAATGTTCATGAATCACGAAGAATCGAAGAATTCTCATATGATAACAGGAGACAAGCAACGCAATATGGCTCGGAATAAGTGCTCGATTGAGATGGAAACACCGTGAATTTCTTTCCCGAATACTTTATTGATCATAACTTTGTCATATGTATTTTGGAATGTGATGCTAATTATTAAAATTTATTTTAGCATTAAAACTGGTTTAATTATAGCTTTTAGTTTTCTCTTACTGATATATATAATTACATTGGAAAAAATGATTTTGAAATATCTAAAAATTTAGCTAGATTCTGGTAAAAAATGTTTCATATCATTAAAATATTGTGAGATCATAAAATTATATGGGATGCTCAAGCTGGTTGCTATAATGTCAAAATTTTTTACAGCATTACTCATTATATTTAAGCGTCTTATATAATTATTTTAATAGTCCAAAATTATTTTCAGATCTATATCTAGCTAAATTTTTAGACATTTCAACAGAATCGTTCTTTCCTGTATATGGGCTACGTTCGGGGAGTGCACTATCAGCGCAATTCCGCGAATACAGCCGTAATTATATATGAACACATATACTTTTGTAACCATTTATATATAATTATAAATGAAAAATTTTCTACTGGAATTATCTTTGTATGATTATACGACTATTGATATTGTACATACTGGAAAAAGAAAAGAAGATTGTGTATGATGTAACTTATACCATCTGGCGAAAACAGAATATGATTCTGAACTTGATCCGCTAGGGCTACATGAGATCCGTCAAGTCCTTCAGCTACGTAGGTCGTGCAGAGGAAGAAGGACAGCGTGGATGCGCCGAGAGAGCACTTTGTGAGGCCAGTGCGGAGTGTATCGCTGATACGCAAGGCCCATCGTCGATCTTCTGTCAACTTGGATCGTGAGTGTCCATTTTTATTTTTGTAATCTTTTTTATATTTCTAATAAATTAAGCGCATGGAACGACAGCGTAACTCTAAAATTATTCTGTCACAAGAGTCAAATAGCGTTTCATTATTTTTGTATCATGTATAAACTCACTGAAAGTTTCAGTCCGTATTTGATAATGGATAGTCAAAGATAGAATTCGAATTTCTCAGGTATGCGACAAGCTATCTTCTACAAAGGCAGAGCGGTGTCGGCTTCGAGGCCTTGTACGAGGCAGGACGACGCGGTCGCACAGGCGAGGATTGCAGGACTCTTTTTATGGATTGCAACGCTGTATGAGCGAGATTACTTCCTCAATTCTATCGAATGGGGCTTGGATTCCGTAGGATTTCGGATTCTCTTTGTCGATCGAATTTAACTCAAAGTCTTCTCAAACAATCTCGTATATTCTATGTTTTATCTTCGTAATTGAGAACAATGTCAAGTTAATCGAAGCTATTTGCATATATATTACAATTAAATAACGAAAGTCTCATAATTATCTGAGAAACATTAAAAACTTCAAAATTAGGTCTTTTAGAATAGGTCTTTTCGAGCCTTTGAATATTTTTAATCATCAAATCATTCGGATAACACATTTCAACAGGATTTCCGATGTCCTATGGTCTAAGTCATGTTAAAATAAAAATATAGATTTAATCGACGTATCCACGGCACGAACGTGTACCGAGCCGAGATTCGCATCGAATCTCGCTAGCTCGTCAGGTTGGCTCGAACTCACGATTGATCATTTTTTCAGACAAAGAATTCAGTGTGTATATGTATACGCTTTAAATAATGCAGATTTATTTCAACATAAATCGGTGATTCCAATGTCGCGAATAAATAAAGCACTTGACGCTCTAATCTCGAGAAAAATTAGATTAAATTGTTTTATATCGGACAAGTTTGGAAGTTTTGCTAATCTCTTTATGAATTAGCGTCTAATGATCTTTGATGAAATTTTATCTAATAAAGTTTCTCTCATTTACTCCTATTCGTCAGGTTGAGAGTTACTTATCGTATCTTTTTATATCGATCGCCGAGTTTCGCCACGTCGATTATACAATTACACAATTATATTTATTTCTATTTATTGACCGTATTAAATGTAGATATAGTACTTGTGGTTGGAACTCGGCGCGAGTTCTGGTATTTTGATGTTTCGACGACGGTAACTATTATGTGCAACAAACAGCGGAAGTTTAATTGTTTATGTTTTATGTTTACGATGAATAAAATTTGTTCAACATCTGAAATGTAATATATCTTCAAAATATAAAATTAAATAATGAAAATAGTGACATTTAACGTATCGCTAGAACATTAATGATGGAATTTATCTACTAATTATTAACAGAAAAATTGCCATAAAAACAAAATTTGATCCTGCAACTAACTGGATTGAAACTCTTGTCAAACTCAATTTTTAAATATATATGAAAAATAATTTTAAAATAATTCGAGCTGATTGTTGGTTTCACGTATTTACAGCTTAGAAGATTAAATTTTGAAACTGTATCGGTTACAATTGCTGCATTTAACGCCTAAGTTATTTACGTATACGCGTCGCGAATTTAGCATTAAATGTACGGTATATAAAACATTAGCGGTAATAAACTAGGTAGTTTGTAGGGAGGAAGATGCGCTTAGAGCTGTTGGAGAAAAAGGATCGGTAAATTTTAATGTGCTCGATGAACTCTGTTCAAATATTATTATTGTCCTTATAAAAAATGAAGAATAGAAGAGATAATTGTGATTATTTGCTTTCTGCGACATAGCATATTTAATTAGTATTTTATTTTGTTTATTTATATTTATTTTATTGTTTTAACTAATGCTCCGATTGATGAAAAATATATACGTATTTCGATTTCTACATATTATACTTATAAAAGAAAAACATAAAATTTTCAAAATTTACCTCAAGTCAAAATTTAAAAATTGGAGATGAAAAATACGATTAATTATTATGTTAGCGATGTTAATGTTGTTTAAATGTACCATGTATCAAATGTAATTCTGAAAACACCTTTCGATAATATAAATTCGATATTTCACGATGATAATAATTGAACGAGTTTGTTATTGAATGGCCTTCCCTATTTAACATTCGTGTTACTGTCTCAGGATATTTTCTTTCTTTTAGCATCAGCTCTAAATCTTAATTGCTGTATATAAGTATTGTAGATATATTTAAATATGTAGACATATTTGTGTGTGTGTGTGTGTGTGTGTGTGCGCATGCACACCCCCCCCCCACACACATATATATATATATATATATATAGAGATATACCGAAAGTGCGTTCTACTTGGCGTTCGCAACTTGCGGGCATCATTTGTCCTTATTTAATATTTGATAAAAAACAAAAATAAAATGATTCAAGAGCGTTCTGAGCATCAAATAGAATGCTGTCTATACGTGTACGTATATATAAATGCATGTATATGTATACTGATATGGAGTTAACTTTCTGTTATTTCTTCTTTTTGTAATATTTTCCATGATCTATATTTGTTAGTCTATAAACGTAAGTTGTATGTATGTACGATTATTATAATTTAATAAATATAATCAACAAAAATAGGGAATCTTATTTATTTACTATAAATATTTTCCACTTTCTTACTAAAAAAAATCTGCCTATTGAAGATTCTGTATATGCATAGATGGCATATAGAGATATCCGTGTGTGTGTATGCGTGCAAATAGCATTTGTAACAGATTAAAAATATGATGTCTGAAAAAATCAAGTTTCGTCATTACCGTCAACGAGCGTGAAGGCGAAGTACCGTAACTGTACCTTCCTGTCGAGTGACATTTATTTCTTATGACAGAACAGTTTCATACTGGATCTCCTTGAAAGAGGAGTTCTCTATATTGTGCGATCCTTTCTATTTTCGTGTAATTTTTTTGTGTCAAAGATAAATGAAAGGTATATCGTTAAATTCGCCATGTCAAATTATACCCAATTTGAGTTATTTTTAATCATATTCCTATAGGTCGTCACTGTTCTTACTCGATAATTAATTTAACTAAAGCGATATAATTAAATAATTAAACTTAAGAAATCTATTAAATTTAACTCAAATTTAGTTTATTATTTACTAAGTCCGTACGTTAATTTGAATTTTGTTTACTTTGAAACTAAGCAATTCAATCACGAAAATAAGTTGATTACATATAGTTGCTTTTAACCACATGTTTTGTATTAAAATAATATATTTTGATAGATATGGAAGTTAAAAATAACAAAATGTTATTTAATTCAAAGATTTGGTTTAAATTTGTTTTTTTAATATATAACAGTATAAATAACAATTTATCAATATTATGTGTCACATATTTATATATAATATAAACATGTTAGCTATTTCTATGTAACAATATGTACAAGTACATTAAAAAATAAATAATTGAAAAAATATGAATATTTTGTAAAGAATGTTTAATCAAATAGATGACATTCAAATCTCTAACAAATTTTGGAGGATTTGGGAAAGCTCCTTGGGACATACCTATCGAACGTTATCATAGTGACGGAAGTAGCTACTATCACGCGCATCGTGGGTATGTTAAATATCTAAAATTGTATTTAAAGTATTTATTACTATTGAAATTTGCATAAATATTTCACAAAAGTTTTTTTTTTTTTTTATGAAATACTCTTCTGAATTTCAGAAGTTCCAAGGGAAAAGGTGGAAGTAGCGCTGCATTGAGTGCATTAACCTTGCTCGCTTTCTTATTTTTTTTAAATGTCATGCAGGTAATTACACATTCATGCAAATTTTCATTACCATATATTTTTAAAATTTTACAATATGTTTGCTAATTAATTAGTTCTGCTGGATAATACAGTCTTACAACATCAATTAAATGCAACTAATTGTAAGCAGTAAACTACCTATAACAGATAAATATATTAATCATGTATATAAAAAATTTTTCATATAAAAAATATATAAATATACAGTGTATCTCAAAAGTTCGGCAACGGTTAAATATCTCGTAAAATATGCATTTCCTTGAAAAATGTTTTATGAAAAAGCTATAAAGTTTTAAGTGCATGAAATAGTAAATAGTATTATTTTGCATCGTCACGGTCAAATAAAGATCATCTTGAATTTTTCAAATGGAATACCTTATTTTTTTATTTCATATTCTTGTAGCTAACGTTGAGACGTTTCCAAAACACTGGTTACATATCTTTTTTCCATAAGAATTTTCTGAATTATGGGATTCGAAATTTACAGTACCGCCGGCATTAGCATTATCCAAGTGAATCGCGTAGAAGTTACTCGATCGGATTTACTCGTGTGCGTGCGTGCACGTGCGTCCATGCGTGCGTGTGTAAAAAATGTTTCAAGAAAATGCATATTTTGCGAGATATGTAACCGTTATTAAATTTTTGGGACACACTGTATAAAACATATATAATTATATACGAAATATGTCAAAATACATAACAGATTAACAGTCAACAACGAGCAGATTTATCAAAGGTGTTGATAGACCCTCTAGTTAAAGAATTATTCAATAATAATTATTTGTTATTTCATTTCTTCTAGCAATCCTTACAGGATAACAATTCAACGCTCGTTCCAACGACCACCACATTATTATTGCGAGACACTGAGTTACCAATTATCTTGGACAATGGGGAGGGGAAAAAAGTCGAAACGAAAGACAATTTTGCACGTATAGCAAGTTTGTCATCAAAAGCCTATACGACAAAAGACTATATGCGACACAAGGATTAATTATCTGACAATCTTACATTTTCTGGATTTTCAGTCTTGTTTTTCTTTAATCTCTCACATTTCTCTCACGAATACTTAAAAAAAATTATCAATTTCTTTTTTTAATTTTATACATTAGATTAATACAGATTCATACAGATAAAGAATAAATTTGTTAAAATACAATAAAATTATACTTGTTAAAAAAATTATGATAACAATATTTGTGGCAATATAAAATAAAACATAGTCGATAATTTACATTATTAAGAATTCGAGGATATCATAGATATACCATAATCAATAAACCAATGTATGATTTAAAATAGTAGAGTCATTCATTAAAACACACAAATAAACAGTTTACTTTAATTTATTTTCTTCCTTTCTGAACATGAGATCGTATCATTATCATAATCATCATCATTCAAATATGTTTACTTATTAGTATTTGAAAATGTATTTCCGTCCCTAAAATCCTATTTACATAACATTAGAAACATTTAATATTCATTTTTATTCCATTCTTTTGTCATACTCTTATATTACATAAAAAATAATAACGAACAGTGTATTGCTAGAATAAATGGACAATAGGTGCTCTCTCTCTCTCTCTCTCTCTCTCTCAAAAGAAATTGAACGATTTTTCGACGAAATGCGCCATTTTTGCGAGAATAAAAATGAATGAGAATATATGACGTTTACTCTTTGGTTCTGTTTTTTATTAATTTCTTCTTTTTTTGATACGTTATGCTGCAAAATCTGTATTCTGAAGAAATTTTGTGACCGACTATGGCTTTGCAAAATGTTTTTGAAAAAAGCTCAATTTTCTTCGAAAGTGACTTGCATTTTTATAAAAATCGAACAGATTTCTATGCATCTTAGACAACGCAATGTTCAACTTCTAGAATGTTTCTAGAAGTACGTTGCATTTATCTCAAAGATAAAAATATTCTACATGAGAAATACAGAGTTATATTGCGCGCGCGCATGTTATATATAAATTCTTAAAATTCGTTTAGCTAAACATTAAAATCTAAAAAAAAGGAAATTATCTTGCAAACTTTTAGTTAGATTAATCAAAATTGCGCCGTCTTCTCGAAATTTCCTACTGCATAAATTTATCTGTTTCTTTTTTTCTCTTAAAGAGAGAAGAAAGAGGAAAAAAAGACGAGCACATTCGATTAATTCACCAAGTATTATTTAATCGTTTACAAATCTATTGATTAACCCATTAACGCTCACAGGACGGAATTTCGACACCTAAGTTCGAATCGTCGTCATGTAATGAATTCGAAGAAAAAAAATTTGGGAACCACTGTTCCCTATGTTTTAAAGGGTGCTCTTTCCAATGGCGATGGTTAAAAGTTCCCCCAAAAAAGCAAATTTTCATTTAAGTTTATAGTTTTTGAGAAAAAAATTCTTAAGCTTCAAACCGCATGAACTTTGATGTGTTCGTATAAAATGAAAATAATTTTCTTAAATGAAAATTTGCTAACAAAAATGTCTTAGAATTAGTCAAAGAACACTCTCAAATTTTTTCAGATTTTTTGATAACGTTTTTTGAAATTTCGATTTCGACTTTTCGAAAAATCAAAAATTGTATCAGAAAATTCTGAAAAAATTTGAGAATATTCTTTGACAAATTCTAAGATATTTTTGTTGTAAGAAAATTTTCACTATAGTTTTCTATAGTTTTCGAGAAAAAAATTTGTTAAGTTTTAAAAAAAATTTTTCGTTTTGGCCGCCATTTTGTTTCACCAAAAATTTTTCAGATTAAAATAACCTTATTCACTTCAAGTTTAGAGGACATCGAGGACGCGATCTAGATAAGTTTTAGGCATATAAAAAAATATAAAAGGGAACAAAAATCATTTAAAAAAAAAAATTCAATCGAAAAATCACGTTTTGTTTTTGTTTATTTTGAATTTTTCCGGTGGTTAAACTTTTTTGGGGAACTTTTAACCATCGCCATTGGAAAGAGCACCCTTTAAAACATAGGGAACAGTGGTTTCCCGAATTTTTTTTTTTTTCGAATTCATTACATGGCGACAATTCGAACTTAGGTGTCGAAATTCCGTCCTGTGAGCGTTAATGGATTAATTCATTTCTCGACTTAATTACATGTTCGGGTGAAAAGGAACATAAAGGACAGAGAGGAATAAAAATGGAATGGAAGCAAAATAAAAACTCGATTCAATTCCAATAAGCTCGATTAATTTCTATCACGTCGAGCAATTTGATACAGATAACAAAGAAACATTTTACAAATTGTCAATTGATAAAGCTGTATCCCGGATTTTTAGAAAAAACGAAATTTTTCCTTCAACTGACCCTATATTTTTAAAACTAAATTGTTTCGAATGTATAATTGTATGAGGTTTTTGTCTTGAATTAGTGTGAGGAATCATCTTAAAATTTTTTTTTAATACTTAACTATATACAGGGTGTCCGATTATTCTCATGATAACGTTTTTGTGCAGATAGAGTGAACTAAACCAAGTCGAAACGGCTTGTGCCATTTTGCAATTTTTGCAAGAGTTGATAATTAGAGAAATTAATTACTAAAGATCGCGAATGAGTGCGTATTTGCCCTCTGCCGTCAAATGCTAGCAGCATGACCACTTGGCGGGCGTATCTCTGCTGAGGATAATTAGTTCACTCTACCTGCCCACAAGAGATGATATGACTATTACCGGACACCCTATATATATATATATATATATATATATATATATATATATATATATATATATATATATATATATATATATATACACACACACACACACACACACATCCAAAGTGTCCCAGAATAGTTGGGACAATGCTCGTGTACAGATAGAGCAGACTAAACTGATTCAAAAAGTCTCATTTTGCAATTTTCACAATAGTTAATGACTAGTATTTTTAGTAATCAATATTTCGTTAAGTATTGTGAAAATTGCAAAATAGTACAGAACTTTTCGACTCAGCTTAGTCTACTCTACCTAAGAGATGATACGATTATTGCCGAACACTTTGTACGTGTGTGTGTGTGTGTGTGTGCACACGCGCGCATGTACACACAACCATTGTCAATTATTATACTTTTACACATACACGCGCGCGCGCGCGCGCGCGCACACACACACACACACACACACACATCCCAGAAATAAGATCTGAGTCACATTGAGGACATGGAAGGAATCAAGGGAAACAAGAAAGTTTTATACGGTTCAGACCTCATTTCTGAGACTGTCCTATATATATATTCGTAAATAAACAAAAAGAAAAGATGTAATTATGCAGAAAGATATTGCCACATTGCTCGTAAACGCATATTTACATGAATTTTGGTTTGACCTCTTATAAGCTCGTTCTCTCATTATCAAAGATATAATTACTACCTATGCTCACTACACATATAAATAAGTTAATGGTTTGGATAATAAGATTTTCGATGCCAAATGAAACAATTATCGTTCAATTAGATTAGTCATCGATGTAACTATATACATCCAATATCGATTTCCATCTGTAATTAATTCGTCGTATAATTAATTCATTTTAAGTAGTTCGGTCACACACACTTCTGATTCTGAATAGAAAAAACAAGTTTTTTTTTTAATCACTATTGCATTTTTTCCTTTTTTAACTAACCTTAAAATTATATTTAAAATGTTTTCCATGTGTGTGTGTGTGTTACACACTCATTAAGCAAAATGTTAACAGTATAACAGCTGTGTCAATAGATTGACAACATATTTGATCAGAACACTGGGTCAGCAGTGGCATTCAGAATTGCGTTCGCATCCATGCTTTGCCGACAGGACTTGCTCACATAATCAGATACCGAGGAGAAAACCTGTTTTTATCACTAATCTACTAGCATAGCATATCAGCAGCAGGAAGTTATTTCTGGCGGTAGTTTGCCATTGAGATAATAAGTTTGCCATTAAGATATTTACAGAGTCTGTATATAATTTATTGCCTTTCTGTCAACAGAAATTGATAGCATACTCTGCTAAAAATCTGTTTACTAACTTGGGTATCTGGAATGTACATATAATATTTAAAAGTATTCTTCTCTTATTTTTTCTCTTAAATTATAAATCGATTAACCGCAACGATCGAATGTAAAATACAGAATGGAATTCGATGCAACAATAATCTTTTATGATACAGATCTTGCTAAAAAGAAAATTATTCTCTCTCCACAAAACTATAAAAAAATTAAAAAATTGAAAAATTAAACTAAAATTAAAGAATTCAGATTAATTTTTCAAAAGTTGTCAAAAATCGATTAGAGCGCGTTTACATTCCTTGTCGTTGATTACTCGAACTCGTCGTCGTTCCAACATGCTGAAAAATTGTATTTTGAAAATACACGATTATATTTTCGATTGATCTTGCCTGAGGTGTTACTACATATAGACAAATTACTGGAGGCGAAAACAAATTGTATCTTTTACATTTGTGTCATACGTGATGTATTGACGAGATAATCCTGATCCGAAGATTTTAGTATAGATGATAGATATTATTAAGAAGTTAAAGTTTTTAATTTCTTTTTAATTTCTATTTTATCATAAATCTTCGATCCATTAAAATAAGGTTGCGTTTACCTCAATATCGCAGACAATATCCTGATGTATTTTAATATTTTTATTTTTATAATTATAATATTTTATAATTATTTATTTTACAAATATTATATATAATAATAATAATAATAATACGCTATTTCCTTTCCATTCTTCTAAAAAAAATTGAATTTATCGCGAAAAGAGGTCAAACCGAGCTAGTCACGTTATCGAGCTGATTTTCTAAGCGCGAATGAAATAATCCTTTACAGACACTCGATTATTTTTTAGTACATTTTTTTCTAAGGAGGTAGATAATATAAATAGAACTGTCTTTCTCTATATCGTACAAGAGATCGACTTATGGAACGCGCACAATTAATAAGTGCATCCTCGTCTCGGCTTTCTAAAATTTTCAATCAAGAGAGAATAACAAAAAATCGCTCCCTTTGAATTTAGTATGTTCGAGCGAATAATGGTTCATTAAACCAGATCTAAAAAACAAATCCAAAAAGATGCAGATATCGATGCAAGTAGATAAGTCATCGACAATTAGGAGCATTTTACAAGAATGCGTAGCTAGAAAAATCTATGTACGCATACGCCGTTTAATTCATGGTAGTTAGATTGACTCGATCGCACGTTTAGCATGCCGATGAGTGTTCATAATTATGCGGTATTAATCGCTGGAAACTATAATGCGTATGATATCGATGACAGAATCGCGAGATCTGCCTAACATTATGGTCATCGTAGAATCGTTTATGTAATACTATCGTACAAGTTTGAAAAACAATCGATCAGTAAATGATCGTACCGGTTCCTCCGGTTCAACATTGAATAAACTTCTTAATCTTGGTACAAGATCAACGTGCCCATGGAAATATACGTGTCTATAAATCTATGTTTATCTACGTGATATGAAGCTTTGAAAGCTCATTCGACACCGCGAGATTTCATCTAATGGTCGATATGTCTAGGGTTGTAACGAAAGTGATTATAACAAAAGCGAATGCGAAAGTGAAAGGAAAAAAATCTTTTTGCGAAAGCAAATGCGAATGCGAAAGATTTTGTTTCTTTCTGCTGAATCGAGATAATGCCCCTTTTATGTACTGCACTATCGGATGTAGGCTATCGCACTGTGCGCTAACGGAACCCACTCTTATCACACTTATTTATTTAATTATTATAATTTACATCACACAGCAGTTTACTTGCATTCATTTGTTTTCAATAAACACGTTTAAACTCTAAAATTTAAAATGTCTTTAAATCAACAATTCAAATGAAACATAAATTGCACTCCCCTGCCATCCAATGTAGCCCCGGCGAAGCTGCAAATCTCGCGGGTCGAACAAAAACTTCGCTAAAACTTTCGCATAATTAAGTTGCGATAGCAAAAGCGAAAGCGAAAGTCTAAAATGATGCGAAAGCGAATATTCGTTACAACACTAGAGTATACCTGTCTCTTATACACATCTAGATGTGTATAAGAGACAGGTGTGTGTGTGTGTGAGCGCGCTCTATCTTTTCTTAGAAGAGAGCGATACAAACGATGACGTCGAGCAAGTCGAGCGTTTCACGGCGATGCAATTCTTCCTCATTAGAGAAAACTAGTAACTAATTTGTAGAGATTAGTAGAAACATTAGCGAGCTACCATTCTCGGGTACTTCTAGGTCTATCTCCAACAAAATATCAACGTACGTGCGATAAATTTTGAAATAAACTCGTAAAATAAAGATGTCATCCAACTGCAGTTTTTCTCCAAAAATTCTTAAATCTATATTTTGAAAAGAATTTGTTAAGGATGACACGCAACACTTTCCATTTCTTTCTCCACATGAACTCAAGACGATATAAAGAAAAAAGCTTTTCGATTAGGAAGTTGTAATAAAATGAGTGCGAATAACAACAAAAGAGAATTACGAGAAAGGAAAGAACAGCGATATACAGCGGTATATAATGATACTATCGCGAAAGTATTATACGAAAATGTGTAAACGCGGTTTATACGAAAATGGTCCAATTGGCGTACAATATCGCACAGATAAATCGCCTGACGCTGAAGACAAGAAATATCTCGAAATTCGATTTCGAAGACGTGAACGACGTGCTTTCGATTATTGCAAGTTTTTTCCGCACCTGCTACGATCAACTGAAAAGCATAGAATCGATTCCGACACCATTTACTCTTTCTGAAAACTTCTTGTAGAAAAAAGAAAATGCGATGAAAATAGCGCATGTTTCTTTCGAAATCGAATCGCCCTTTGACGGTTGTAGAGAAACTCGGATTCATCTTTCCATACGTAGAAAAGAAAAATCCAAAGATTCTAAGGCGTGAATGCGCTATATGCGAGTATTATTATTACAATTATTATTATTGATGCTGATTTTCGTCGTTTTCTTCCTGCGATATGATACTCGATCTGTTGGAACGCACGTCGAGATCCATTGCAAAGGGTTTCGTCGAGTTGTCGAGAAGCATCTGCGTGCTCTGGCCATCATCGAGGCTCAGCGAGCACTCCAGTGAACTGTCACTGAAAGTACAGAAACAGATTTCTACTCATCACTAGCGCCTTCGCGGATCGTTCCGGGCTGGACACGTGGTTAGTTTGCTTTGACAATTGGTAACCAATTGATTTTACCTGACGATACTGGCGCGATCAACCGAGTTACCACCGGTGGTTGGCGCTATGCAGTTTTCGCCATTGCATGGTCGTTCGCCATTGCTGCTACAAGAGGAGGTTCTGGTATTAGTGCCGGTGGCAGTGACAGCGACAGCCGCGGTCACGGCTGCCTCTCGCATGGACGCCCGCCTAGACTCCTCATGACACTCGCACTTGCATTCTTCCGGTTGCACGTAGTTATAACTGCTAATAGTCTTTGCGATGATTTCGTCCTCTGACCGCGGTATCGTCTGTATCCGTTTCGGCGCCTTTCGCTTCTCCGGTATCTCTTCGAAATTGATCCAGTTGCTTGGTCGCATTGCTGCTGTTGCTAATGACGACGATGATGTTGATGATGTTGTTGATGATGATGATGATGATGATGCTGTCGTCGCTGCTACTGTTGCTACCGCTGCCGCTGTTGCTGATGCTCTCGGTGGCAGTGGAGGTGGACTAGGTGATTTTCCTTGATTGATAACACTTTTGCGACCGCCATCCGGCGGCACTTTGCCCGCAAATTCTGTAAACGTATTCGCTGTACTGGTATATTGCCGGCGCGGGCTCTTCAGCTTAAAGCTATCTTCTCGCGGCAGAGAGATCTTCATTCGCTCCACGCGCCGCTCGTCCAGTGATGTCTGCATCACAAATTCGTCCAACAGAGTCGGGTTTATTGGCGTCGTTGAGCGCGGTCTCTCGATTGGAATCGTTCTAATAACAATCGCAATCGATAAGAATCATGAATTATTAATATAAATTAAAAATTTTTAAAAAATTTTTATCTATGTATGATTTAATATCAATATTTAATTTATGTTTAATATTATATAATATTAAATTATAAAGTAATTAAGATTCAATTGGATTTACTTTATATTATAATTTTAGTATATACATCTAATCTATCGTGTGTATCTATACATCTAATTGTGTGTGTGTGTGTGTGTGTGTGTGTGTGTATCTTCATGTGTCAAAATTTCTAAAGTTTCATTTAAAAGAATTACCTTACTTCCTGAAGTCGTTGTTTAACCGGCAGAATAGGTACAGCGACGCTCTTCTCTAATGGCAAGGTGGTCGGCACATATGGAAGATCTTCCTCAAAGCTCTCCTCATAGAAGAGACCCTTTCGCTCATCCGGCAACTCCTCGGTCAGTTTTTCGATCTTATTACGAATAAATTCAATTTCCGAATCTCTCTCGGATTCGGAACTGTTGTGATCCAGATCGGATATTACACTAGACGTTTTTACTAAACCTTCCTGTTCCAACTTGCCGATCTTATCATCGAGATGATCGAATCTTTCTTGAGCAGATCGAGAAGATTCTCCCGAGCTTATCCTTTTCTGCTGCATTATTACATCGTCGTTTATCCTCTTAAGTAGTTCTGGCTGTTGCTGCTGCTGGTTCTCTTTGCTTTTTCTCTTCGGCTTCGTTATATTATCCGGCCTTTTGCCAGTAGATTCTGTTGACAAGCCGCAGGTCGTTCGTAAGTCTGTCGATTTAATTTCCGATTTAATCTCCAGTTTAATATCTGGTTTAGTCGATAATTTGGTTGGTGACGGTGTTTCGACTTTGTTAGCGTTAATTTGCGAGCTAATCTTCGAATCCTTCAATGAATTTTTCAACATGTACGAGTCTTTTGACGCACTCTGCGAGAGTCGACTATCTCTAAAAGAACTTCTGGATGCGCTCTGCATCGCCGTAACTGTCTCAATCTGCGTCTCGGTCCTAATTTTGGCTGCTAACGACGGCGGCGTCGGATGGTGCTCAATTGACACCTCTGTGATTATGCTACTCGTATGCGGCCCCTCAGACTCATACTCGTCCAGCAGTTTCGTCGGCGTTTCCAACGGTATCGAAACGCTCTCCGACGGCAAGGCTTCTTCGTAGTTTCTATCATCGGCATGCAGACTAATGAAAATCGAATCATCTTGATGATTCTTTTCCTTTTCCATATTGAACGTAAATTCCACGTGACCAATGCTCTCTAGAGACGGATGTTCGTCCCCGCTGGCGACTTCGAAATCGCACGAGGCCGCAATTGCCTCATCGTAACTTTTCTTCCTCTCGCGTTTTTTGAATAAACTTAGCGTAGATGAAAATACTCCTTTATTTTTCGAGTCCTTCTTGAAGATCGAACCTTTGTCGATGGATATTCTCTCACGTGACTTTGAACGACTTCTCAAATTCTCCGTAGTGTCCTTTAATTTCGACGTCAAACTTCGTCGTGGCTTTGTACTAGGTGACGGTGATTCCGGGCTCAATACACCGTCGGTTCTAGTCTATTTAATCACAAATATAATGTGAACGATATAATTCATATAACTTGATAAAAATCAAATATTAGATAAATATGCAGAATATTATTTTTTTTTCAAATTCTGTTAAATAAAGGTTATAAAATGTTTTAAAAAGATAATAAAATGCCCTTTGAATTAAAATATGTATTGAAGATGACTATTATTTCACACACACACACACACACACACGCGCGCGCGCGCGCGCGCACATTCAAAAATTATTTCAAAATTATTTAATACACCTCGTATTTTATTTTTGAAACTTTAACAACAATAAATACAACTAATCTTTCTTTTTTCCTTTTTAATTGTTACTAAACCACGAAATTTTCTATAAAACATTATGTACCTTGAATAACGAAGCGAAACTACTTTTTCTGGACACGGACGACGGACTGGGCGTTCGCGAGCCTTCCAAATCACGGACCTTTTGATGTCTCGACAATTTGGGACTTCCGGTGAGGCTACTTGTCGTAGGCGTCGTCTGCACAATCTCCTTAAAATTTTGAGTTTTCTTCCTTTTGTCGTTGAAATCGAGTGTCACAGGTTTCTGAACTTCCTGGATTTGAATTCTTGTTGATTGCTGCTGCTGTTGTTGCTGCTTGTGCTGTTGGTGCTGTTGTTGCAGTGTCGATCCTTGTTGTTCGCTCGATTTTTTCATGATCGGTACCTGTCCCCGCATACATATACACACACAGTACGAGAAAAGATACAATATATTTATCCTTTAGTCTCACGTTCAAAATATTCATTTACTTCTTCATTTACTTTTTTATTCAGGAATCTTAATATGTTCGAGACGGTGTCGGTCCCTGGGAATCGACAGGGATCAGATTCTTTGTTAAAGAAGTGTAAGTGTATTTTTTCATATTATATGAATTATGTTTTCTTTAACAAAGAAGTGTATTTTTTCATATTATACGAATTACGAAATTTATTTTTAAATTTGATACTGTCGATCCCTAAGGATCGACACCGTCCCGAACGTGTTAATGATATTTTTAATTCGGCATATATGTATATTCAAAAGAATTCCTTCATACAGAGTGATTCCGAACAATTGCGATAAACTTAAAGGGATCCCTATACTAATTCCTAAAATTCTAATAAATTTCTAATAAAGTTCTAATAAATTTTTCTCTCTCTAATAAAATAATTTTATATAAAACATATTCGTGAGAGAAGACTCGCGGATATCGACTCAATGTTTCTCGATAGAAAGTATCAGGCAACTATTCAGAAGAATAAAAAACAGAATCTTAACAGGCAGAACCAACCTCTATATTAACTTTCTCCAGAAATCTTTTGGTGATTTCTACTTCTCGTTTGAAGATTTCCTTTCGCTCTTCACGCCCGCGTCTTCTGGGCTTGTCTAACGGATCCGGCTTCAAATTGCCACCTACTATAGGCACCTTAATACTTTCGGGAATCAATGCTTTCGTTGTATCAGCCTCTCGCTTTAAAAGTATCTTCTCGAGATCATCGGTCTCCGGTTTTGACGGTTCTATCAGATTGTCAACCAGCGTCGGCTTGCTTCCGCAGAACGACGTCTCTAGTAGACATTTATGAGGACTGGGAGATCTAAAGAAAAATGCCAATGCACACATTTTTCGTCAACAACTCGTATTTTTAAGTTTTTCTCATATCACGCCGTATAATTTTTCTCAGCAAAACCTTTCTCATTTCTCATTTAATAGATCTTTGAGAAAATCAAAGAAAATAATCTGGAAATTAAACTTTATAAATAATAAATAGTAATTTAACAAGTAAAACGATAGTTTTATTTTTTTGTCAATCTGTGACGCATATCGATCTAACAAAAAACTTCAATTATAAGACAAAGAAAGAAGTTGATAGGTCCTAGAACAAACGGCAATCTCGAACGAGATTTCCAAAACAGATAACTCTCTTAATTTACTTTCTCATTATTTTGCGTTCCTTACCTGGAGGAAGTCGCTGACATAACCGAAAGCTTCCCAGAGACGCCGGAGCCTTGGCTACCAACTGACGACAGTCTAGACGTTCTACCGCTAATGTTGAGCAAGCATATCTCCGAACAGTTACTGTCCTTGCGTTCGCGATCCTGACCTAGCTGCTTGCCGCTGTAATCCGACTGGGATCCGTCGGCCTCTTTTCGCTTTCGCCTTTTAGATTCTCGTCTGAGATCCTGTTCATGGACGGGATCCTGTAAATCCAATTCCTCTGTAGAAGACCTGAGGTCTTGAGCGTCCTCCTTGTAACCCAAGGTCAGCTTGCAACCGGATGGAGGATCCGCACCTAGAAATTCACGGAATCTTTATCTTTATATATTCGTTCTTGACGCATGCTCTCGCACAAAAATCTTTAATAACTTTTAAAGTACATATATTAGATTGAATATTTAAAAATTATGAAAGGTTTTTTTCTTTCTTGCATTTGGCTTCTCTAATCATCCGCATGACCGCCTCTAACATTCAAACAATTTGACGCGCCCAGACGCGTCTATGTTGTATCTTTCTACAAAGTGTGTGAGTGTAAGTGTGTTCAAACATTTGAATTTTCAATTTCCGACTTGGTGAAAAAATTTTATTGAATTTTCGCGCAAATTTTAAAATGATATTTTTGTAATATTGCTGAAAATTTGCTGCAATTTCTCTGAAAATGATTTTTTTTAATAAAGATAAAAAGTCACTGAAATTGAGATTTCTCCACAAATTTTTCTAAAAATTTCTCTAAAAATTTGAAATTTCTCTGATATCTTTGCTAAAAGTGATTAAAAGTTTTCAGCTAAATTGCTGAATATTCGCTAAAAATTCTATGAAATTGAATTAAAGTTTTTCTTAAAATTTTGCTAAAAATTGGATGAAATTTTTCTAAAAATCAAAATTTCTCTAATATTTCACCAAAATATTGCTAAAAATTGCTAAAAATACGTGGAAATTGATTTTTCGGTAATCATTTTGTTACATAAAGAATTTAAACATAAAGAAAAGTAAAAAACATAATATTCAACATTTTAATATTACAAAAATCTTATTTATCCGCATAAATTATATTGTAACGATCGATCACCAGGTAACTTGTAATTCGCGCTTGTCTGAATTTTCGCTCCGCCGCGGGGCGCTCTTAAGCGCCAATCGTTGGGGGAGAGGTGGCTCGTGTGTGGGAGATTTACGGGTATAAAGCGGGCTTTTTGTCGGGTCGCGAGTTGAGTCGGTCTCGGCTCCGGATATCTCTCGTGGAAGTCGTAGCCAAGGCCAAGCGTTTCTTTCGGCTCCTTCTTTTCTAGAGCTAGGTGTTCTCCGCTACTTTACCTGACTGGGCGTACTCGATCTCCTAGAGTTAGCCACATGATATAACAGTTAAATCTTATAGCAAATTCGGTTGGACGCACTAGTGCGCACTGGTGCACATTAAAGTAGTTGTACACTGATCTTCTAATTTGTAATTTATTTTTCTTGTGTGTTCTATACGCTTATCAGCATGTAGGCGGTCATATCCTAAGAGACAGGGCGCAGAATGCCCGCTTCGGCCCTCATGAATATTGATTCCACGTTATTGTCGCACCAATATATCGCACCAATCTCGGATATTGTGGAGTCATGAATGTTTACGCCCGAGGCTTCTTCCATTTTCCCTTCAGTATCAGCTTTAGGAGTTCATATCTGGACCCTCTGAGTATGTGTCCTAGATAAACCGTTTTTCGTTGTTTTATTGTATTGAGGAGCTCCCTGTTAATAGGGTTCTTCTTAAAACCTCTTCATTGCTTACATGCTGTACCCAGGATACTCTCAGGAGTCTTCTTAAGATTCATTTCAAAAACCTCCATATGATTCAACGCCCTTTATCAAACCGAAATATCATATATTAAGGGAGAAGGAAACTATTTTTATTTGGAGGATGGATATATAAATTGAATTAGGTAACTCTTTGTGATATCATTTTTAAAAAGAATTCGAACTGCTATCACTTGAGTTAGAATAAGATTTCAGTAGGAAGATATACCACTTGAGTTTTATTTTTTTAAATTTAACTATCGAAAATGAGATAAAACTTGGCATCACTTATTGATATCGAACCTTTTGTACAAATGATATAAAAGTTCGGAAATTTTTGGGCCACATCGTGTATGTTGTGCGAGAACATACCAATTAATCGAGAATATTTAAAATTTTTTAGTTGAATCGATTAAAAGTTAAAGGACCTTAAGTTAAAGAATTCTTTTTTAAAAATTATTCACAATCTGTAGATTAAAGCTCGTTTTTTACTTCAGGGCTCGATTTAAACTCGATTTAATCACAAATTCGTTTCACTCGTTATGTGAGTTCAATTATCGCGTATTATGCCATGTTTAATATCGCGATTAATAGTAAAATTGATAGAATGACAAAAAGATTGAGCAGATTCAAATAAAAAGTATTTATAATATTTAAGCTAACTCACTAATTAAAAATTAGATATGATAAAAATAATTAAAAATAATTATATTTATTAAAATACATTCGTGTATTCAAAAGTTAAAATGTATTCGTATATTAAACTGATGATACTGAATTTGTTTGTTTGGTATTTGCACTAACGTATAGCTAACAAATATATGTATCCGCCAAAATGATAGTAGGGCAGTTAAGAGAATAAAATCAAATATTGTCAATCATTTCTGAAATATTCTCAGAAATATAACTTGATTACTTGTAAAAATTGTTTGACTCCTATGCTTTAAAAGATCTCCGAAATTACCATTCTTGATCCAATCTATATCGCCTAGTTGACTTAAGTTATGTCATTAACTTTGCAGTCAACATTAATTAATTCTGAAATCCATTATCGCATTTCCCAAATATTTTATATCCAAAATATATGAATCATTTGATACTATCAATTTCAATTCCATGACTGAATTTTTTTATACTACTGATTATATTATATAATTCCAAAGTCCAAAATATATTCTTGAAAAATGTTTTATATACCTCAAAAGAATTACCGTAGAATTACGTGATCATCTTTATCGTACTGCATTATCACACATAAGATAGATTTGCTATCACAATTTTCACACTTTTGACATTCGACTTTTTAAACAACTAATTGTTATGATTAAACTTTACTAATATGATAAAGAGAATCTTTCTTTATATTTTTATGCAAAAATAATACTTCTGTACACTATATAATTTCTTCGTAATAAGTAAAATATACAAATATATTCATCATAGCCAGCTTGCCCCGATAATGGAGTAAATTGATACATACCACGGTGTAAGTTGCCTATACAACAAACACCACATTAAATTAATAAAAACGTAATAAAAATAAAGAAACAAATCAATAAAGATATATGCTCTTGTTGATAAAGATTGTATCTTTTAAAATTATTTTGTAATGATCAAACAGTAAAGTACTATTACAGAAAAATAAATGTAAACTATTCTAGATATAGCTCTTGCTTCAATATAAAAAAATTAAATATAAAGAAAAAAAATTTTGTCAGAGTTAAATTGTAATTTAATGTTCATGTGCGCGGTAACAAGTCAAACTAAGTAAGCCTTAAATATAAGTTAATGTATTCCATTTCTACACATATTTGATTTCAATCATTTTTATTTAATAAATTACTTATCACTCAAAATAACATGTCCTAGTAACAAAAAAACTTTTTTTTTAAATAATAATATGTGTCACATAAATAAATTAACTTATAATAAATTTACTCTCTACTCTAAATTGAAGAAACATTACTACAAAATTTTGTGTGTGAAACACTCGAAAATTTAGTTACCTCTTGAATTAAATATTTCTTTTTTTTTTATTGTATAATACTTGTTTAATTTAAATAAAACTTAGGGAAAAGTACGTATGAAAGAGATATTTTTTGATAACTTTTCTTTCCATTGTTTCTTCCGCCATCAATATATAAACGGAACGTAATGTCAACTTGTCTCTTGTGCCAACAAAATCCGATCTTCCTTAGTGCTTGATTCATTTATCGATTAATCAGAAATTAAATCGATTAAAATCAGTTCCAAACTTATCAAACTTGTTTCACTCAAAGTTGCGTAAATATCATGTTATTTAAATTCACGTAATGCAATTGATATCAAATGAGCAAAGTATAAAAAATTTGAAACGGAAATAAAGCGATCGCACAGTAATTTACAAAAAAATAATCACCTGCGAGAAGTTCCCGTTCGGGTGACGAGTCCCTGGAATTACTATCTTCATGGTGCGAAGAACTGCTTGCTCTACTGATATCAATTCGCGGCGTGCTAGGCGTCTTGAGCGAGCTACCAAGCGTTGCCAGCGTGGTGACCTCGACGATACCAGGCATTCGCCCTGCCACTACCGCCGCCGACGCCGCCGTCGATTCTCCCTGCATTCAAATTCGTTTCCTGGTTTGATGTAACACAGTCACACGGGTTGATTGGTTGTTGGGCTGGCGTGTCGTGGGTCGGCTTTTCGCAAAACTCATAGATGATCAAGAAAATTAATCCGGAGATCACATACGGCGGGATTTCAAGTTGAAGATCTTGGAGAGAGAGGGGGGAGGGAGGGAGGGAGGGAGGGAGAGGGAGGGAGAGAGAGAGAGAGAGAGAAGAGGGAAAGGGAAATTAGAAAGAGAAGGGTGAGAAAAAGAGAGAAAGAAAGAGAAAGCCGATCTCGGTTTGTAGATTTAGCAGAGAGAACTCAAGACTCACGTTTTCCACTTCTTCGGATAAATCTTCGAAGGATGCTATCGGCGCTGGTCCAAGCTTCTTTTGATGAACATTCGGCAAACCTGACGCCATTTTTGAACGCTCAGACCACAATGATACTAAAAAAATATGAAAAATTAAACTCGAATGATACTTTCAATTTTTGCCGATGCTTTGATGGCTTTTACTCAAAAACTTTTCACGAATGCACAATATTTCTCCAATCTTGATATCATGTGAAAAAAAGCACGTGTCGTAATCACCGGTTCGGTTACTATGCTGTCATTCTTGCCGTTGTTACATAATGATTCTCGAATACTATATAATAACACCAACAGGTATATATCATGTGACACTATCCCCACGATTTCTCGCTTAATAAAGAAACTGTTAAAACATCATTCATATTAAATAACAAAGGCATTTGTTTACCGCCATTTTTAATTATAAAGTGAAATTGTTGCGATATATATGCGACATATATTCATTTAATATTTCTTCTTGCTTCACAATTAATAAATATTTAATACTTTAATAATCGTAACTTCATATTTACTATATATAGTATTTGAAGCTATTTAGAATTAATGCAATATTAAAAAATTATTTATAGTTAAAAAGATGATAACATCATTCACTTATTCTGTAGATTAATTGAAATAAGAAACTTTATTTTAATGAATTTCCTAATTCTTCAACGCTAATTGCGTTAATTATTGGCAAAAAAATGAGCAAATCAGCATTCAGTGAAAATAATGAAAATTATGTTGGAAAAATTAATCATTAATGCGAATATAAGCTGCGTTTTTAAGTAAACATTATTTAAAAGCCTCAAACACTATCTAATACATCATTTTGCAGAATCGTGCAAGAAGAAAAACATAAGCGTAAAAAGTAGAACTGTAAAATAAACCAATGTAAAATATAAATGAATTGAAAATTAGTTACAATTTAAACCGCATCTTCGCAATCGCATTTTCGCACAATTTATCTGGTATTTTTCCCTCTGCAGTGTGATTTTTTACGACATAAAATGTAACAAAGATCTGGGAAAATGCACAGGCTTACAGCCAGCTCGACAATAAGCTCACAGACTGATAATAAGCTTATCGAGTACAACGAGAAAGAAATTCAAACATTCTTCGATTGATTTTATAATTGGCAATGATGAAAAATTCCTTTGTGCAAATCCGTAAATCGATATCTCAAAACCTTTACTTTATCCAATTAGCCAATAGCATAGAGGAGGTTCATCCAGGTTAAGCCAAACATATTTTTGTCCAATGCACATTCGAATTTGAGATTAACGCTATATGCTAGCAAACTTTTCAAATCCGAAAAAGACGAGTCATTTATCTTAAAGTTTATACATTTTAATCGAAAGAAAAAATATCAAGATTCGAAAGCTGTCTGCAAAATTTTCACATTTTTATTTCGCACAATTTGTAATTTTTTAAAAATCTGTCATAGATAATCGAAAATATCCTCCAGACGAAAATGTAAATAGTTGTACAGTCACTCATATGGACATACACGGTCTGTCCCGAAAGTTTCCGAATGAACTTCCTTCATACGGTATTAATAGCGTTATCTATATAAATAAGGTTGCACCATCTTGGTTGAAATTTCATTCATAAATTCTGTAAGTTGAATCGAGGTTATTTTACCACAAATATAAAATCGACAATACCTTTGTAATACCTTGTACTCGTCGAGAAATCACGATGAAGCAAAGAGCAAATATTGTAAATTTCTCGCTTCCAAAACGGCCTTAATCTTTAATTATTCTCTATATCCAGATTTAACACCATGTGATTATTTTTTATTCCCGAAACTAAAAATAAAACTGAAGAGAAAGTAGTTGCACTATTTTGAACATCCAAAAGGCTTCGCGACCGAGGCCATTTCGACTATTTCAAAAGAAAACTTTCAGCGAAGTTTTCTAATGCTATACGACCGTTGTAAACATTGTATTTCTTTGGAAGAGATGTATTTCGAATGATTATAAATAAAAATTTATAATTATTATAATTATTTATAATTATTACCTTACAAAGTGAGTTTTAATGAAAGTTCGGAAACTTTTTGGACATATCGTGTACATGCGTAATGATGCTTAAAAATGAAAAATGCAAAAAATCACTAACGTTTTTGTTTTAAGGGATCGGCAGAAGTCAACTCATTTGCGCCTTATTCGCGGTACAGATATCTGTCATATTTTCTCGTAAAAGAAATATTTCGCCATAAAAACTTTTTGAATTCTTTTAAAATTACGAAAACTCCTACAGAGCCAGATTTTGCAATCTTAAATAATTATAATAAATGAGACTATTTGTTCCTTATTCGCGATGCAGATATGTATCTGTTCTTTTCATATTTTATTTCCTAGAAGTAATATTTTGTTATAAAACTTTTTCGACTTCTTTTTTCACAAAGCTACTCTAGTAGCACAATTTATTGGCGCAATATTGGCTCAATATATACCTAATGCTTGCCAATGTTCAGCCAATGTATCGCATATACGGTGAAGACGTGTATAGAGCTGGATTTTACAATTTCTTAAAAACATTATAACAAAATTATCTATACCTCAACTTCATTACATGTATTGAGTAAGATATTAGAACAAAGTAAAAGGATGAGCTAAGAGGTTGATGGAGAGATATATTGTTTCCGTCTTGTTCATTGTTAATGCCAACATTTCAGTTCGTGAACATTGCAGTTCGCTTCATCAGGGCGAGAAGCAAACTGATACCGAAATGCTCCTCGAAAGAATTTTCTATACATGTTATATATATGTTTATATATTCTCTAGATAGATTCTATATATATATATATATATATATATATATATATATATATATATATATATATAGAGAGAGAGAGAGAGAGAGAGAGAGAGAGAGAGAGAGAGAGAATATATGGCTAACTCTATTTGACTGATAATTTTCTCCTTTGGAATCTTATTGGACGCCACTGCAAAGTTGCGGTCTTTAGCAAGCGCAAATATCGTAATAAAGACGTTCGTTAGATAGGCTTTTGTTAGATAAATTTTTGACTGTATTGAATAAAGGAAGTTGTTGTGTAAGTTTACGTTATTGTATTTCTTTATCTGTCATTATGTGAACTGTATATGAGACTGTTTTGAGATTGTTCGTAATACGATGTAAGATGCCAAATATATAATGCGATCTAAGATGCCAAATGTTTTGTCGTAAGAGAGGAAAAGGTAGAGTCTAAAAGATTTCTAAAAGATCTTATTTATTTGCGACTTAGACAATATTCCACGGGAAGCATATTAGAATAAAATTTTTATATTTTGCCTTTTTTTCAAAAAATCGCTCTGTAGCAGATAAGACTAAAGACGACTTTGCAGATTATAAATATCGCAATTACATTGCGATTTTTTCAGTATTTTAGTGGTAATTTGGTAAACAAAAATTCGTCTTTAATAGAGGTATTCATAGTCTCTCCAATCTGTTGCCGACCTCTTGCCAATCTATGCCGAGCTGTTTTTGCTCAACTTTTCATTCAGGTCATTTGATGTTTTGACTAAAGATTGATATATTATCACATAATATTTTATCCCATCATCAATCCATAAATAATTATATAATAATAGCTTGTATATAGTAGTTATCACATTATGTACCTTTTTTTGGTGGAAATATATTCTTGATTCTTAAACTTATTATAAAATATATGTTTTTAGCATATTAAATAAATGTATACCACCGGTGATACACATGGCACGGAACGCGTTAATGGAGAAGTCGAGTTTGAAATTCTATTGAAGGGCTCATGGATAAATGACAATTTGCTAAAACTTAAAAGCTGAGAGATCTTAGCATCAGTAGATTTCTATTTCTTGACTAACAGAAATTATAAACATTTCATTGCTTGCGTATTCGTGATTTAAAACACTTTCGTAATCATGAGCAAAAAATGTGAGCAGATTTCATAAAGTATAAATTCCTTTGAATCGGAACCAATCAATCGGCCGAAAAACAAACACAGCTTGTCATCAGAAAGATCGATCGTTATACCTGGTTTGTCTGGTGCGAGGTTTGTCTGACAAGGTCAGTAACTGAACTACTGGCTTTATATAAACAGATCGGTTGAATTATTACGAGATGGACAGTAAATGACTTTACCAGTTACTTCGAATATTTTTAAATAACAATCCAAACAGCACGAAATACTAAAAGATAATTAAAAGTTATCTTTTTGAAGTCATCTTTTCTACAAAGCGAAAAGATATCTAAAAAAATGACAAAAAAATAATTCTTTTTTAAGTTGTCTTTTCGGCAAAACAAAAAGATGTCTATAAGATGTCTTTTAATTTTGTTGAAAAGACAAGTTAAAAAAGACATCTTTTTATAGATGCCTTTTTAGCAAAGCGATTAAAAGTCGACTAAAAGATATCTTTCTGTCTTACCAAAAAGAGGAACATAAAATCGCTTATCCGAAAACAATATGCGGCACCGTCACTAAATGGACGCGATGTAGTTACATTTCTCGTAATAAATAAAAATTGTACAGAATAGAATAAAAGCCGCAACATTATGAGATCTTCTACCCATGTTCTAAAGAAATGATTTTTTTTGAAAGCGGAGTCCCCAAAATGGAATTCCGTGACGAAAATAAATGAGATGTACTTTGACAGTAATTTCTTAATTAGTTTTGTAAAAATTAATTCAAAGATTTGATATCCGTGGAAATTATATGTGCCAAAATATAATTTAATTTTATACGACGTTAAAACGACGAAAAACTATCTAACAGTGGGACATCTGTCGTCTTTTCGTCGACTATATTCTCTCACTAAAAGATATATTTACAACAATTTAGACAACTTTTAGTTATATATCTTTAGACGACTTGATGCTGTCTGGGAATAAAACATAGACCGGCCTGTGAAAACACAACTAATTAAAAAGAGACGCCTAGCGATCAAAGATCTTCGTGCTAATATTTCTTATGTGATTTTTTATATATTTTCAAGTTCGCCTAACAAATTTTTGGTCTTAAAACACAGTCATAAGCTAAATAAGAATAGTAATATCATAATTATTATTAAATTATAACAAATAATCAATTTAATAATAATAATGCTAACAATCTTATCTCAAATATTTTTGTTCTACTATCTATCGATCTTCCGCTATTACACAGAGAGACTATAGCTACTACTTTTGTGAACACACAAATTAGTAGACTAGTAGCTGTCCAAACAGTAAGTGAAGCTGAGATAACTACAGTAACTATCCTGATTAGAAGCCATTGGCTTACTGGCAAGCTCACATTATGTAAAGGCATTATGGGAGGTCAATGACGCACATGGCAATAATCAGCCAAACTTTACTTACTGTTTGGATAATTACTAGCCATACTGATTTATTATGTGTTTACAAAAACCTAGTAGTAGGCCTATCTATTATTCACTATATCTATTTCTGCAGAAAACTAGTGGACAGTAAAACAAAAATATTTAAAGTAACTGGCAAAATCGGTTACCGTCAACTCGCACCATGTAAACCAGACTGACTAGTAACTGCAACTGATTAGTAACTCGATCGATCTGTTATATGAAATATAACAGAAGCTGATCTTCAGCTACTGATCCTGTCAACTCCTCATGTCACATGTAAACCAGAAAAGACATAGTACAAGTGATAGTAGTTACACTGCTTGATCATTTGGCCTGTTGGTCTGTTTTCAAGTCCATAGAACGTGTTCATTCAAGGAGAAATGCCGATAACACTATCAAACCACTATGGAGAATCAAATGTTTATACTAATTATTCGATTATAATAGATGTATTGTATTAGGTCTGTGTATAAATTCCTGGCCATATTTAAAAGATGCTGAAATTTTAGATTCTAATCTTTTCAACTAGTTTATGTTTTACATTAATACTGTTGGTTAATCTATATTCGAGCCTGCAGTTCGTATTTGTTTACTTAACACATAAACACATTTTTAATTTAATTAAAAATGGAGATTGAAAAGGTGCACATCCGACTATATGCTGCATTATTTTCATCGCGGAAAAAGTGCCGCTGAAACGAGCAGAATTATATGCAAGACGTATGGCGAGCATACTGTGGGCGTTTTCCAGCAAGAACACAGCATAACACAGTGAATCATTTCATCTTTGTTTAATATTGGCAAACAAGAAAGACGAAATGATTCTCTATTACACTGTGCCCTTGCTGAAAAACGCCCAGTATCTGAAAGTAGTATACATGCCAATCTTGGTTGCAAAGCAAATTTCGACGTTAATAAACGATCTCGCTGTGAAGATAAAAAACAAAAACTTTACTCGCCAAAAATGCAGCCCAATCGTTTGTGGAGCTGGCAAAACAGCTTGTTACACGACTGTACTTGGACACTCACATGCATGGGATAGATCCATAAGGAAGAAAGATAAGTTCTACTCTACGACGACGCTCGGTCACATGTTGCTTCCGCAACTAAGGACACTTTACTAGAGTGGGGAAATCCTACCCGGCGTATAATGCGGACTTTGCTTCTTCCGATTTTTACTTATTTTGATCAATGCAAAACCATCTTTCCGGTGTACAATTTAGAAATATAGTTGAAGTACGAAAATGGGTCGACGAATTTATTGCATTGAAAGATCTATCATTATTCGATCAATAAATCCATTTGTTGTCTGAAAAATGTCTAAAGTTGTAGCAAGCAAGAAATACTTTGATTAAACATGCATGTATTGTTTCTTTATACATAAACAAAGCCAAGAAAATTGTCAAGAAAACTCCAAGAACTTATGCTCAGACTTAATATAACAGATACTCAAGAAATATACAACGTTGTAACAAGAAATCGTCTTCTCATCATGCCTCGCGATATTTTTACATCGTCCTTTTGAATGAAAAGGTTGAGATATGTCAAAGCTAGATGTAAGCAGACACGTTGTTTTTCTGCAACTGTTAACACATGCCGTGTCGCGTGACCACACTGGACTTTCCGTTCGATATTTTAGCTATAAAAAGAAATGTAATTGTAAAAAATAATTTTCAATATCATATATGGATACGGTAATTATGATATATATAGTGCAATATTAATACATTAGACCTTTTTTACAATAATTTTTTTAGTTTTTAACCATTGTAATATACATTTTATTTAACAAATGTAATAAACACAAACAAAAATATCGTGACTCACGCAATGGACAAGTTACCTAAAATTGGCTACACGGAAAGTATTAACAAGACCTTTCTTCGACAATGTTTCAATCTTCGATAACGGAGATTTGCTCATAAATGTGTGTGTGTGTGTGTGTGCGCGCGCGCGCGCGCGCGCGCGCGCTATAAGCAAATAATTTGGTTTGTCGTAATGCTGTCGGATTTTTGCACAATTAAAATCGAGCATAAGTTTACAATAAAATAAATTAAATGGTCATCCAATGATCATCGATGAATCTAGAACAGCTGGTGTATGTTCGAAATCGAAATATCTTATAATGTGATTGTGACATTGTACCTGATGCATCTGGTAGTGGTACAGGTCACGTACGTTGTGCAGCCACTAACAAGGTTCTTCTATTTATAGCGCATCGCCTTCGAAGCGCAAATGCGAGTCTATGCATCAAGATTTTCCTTAGGATAATCTCGAGGAAGATGTATCTTTGCACATAAGTCACAAAGTTACAAATTGTACATTCAAAATGTACAATAATTACTATTTTCCACAAAATATTTAATTTTATACGTAGTTTATCGAAGGCACCTCAAGTTTTTCATCGAGTTTCATGTCTCGCTTATAATTTTTATTTTACAAAAAAGATAAAATGCCGACGAAATTTAGTAAAAGAGTAATAATCTCCAAAAATAATAATCTTAATAGCTCGTAAAGCATTCGCTCTCAATTAATTGTCGATCAATAGTTAGTCGCGTCATTTGAACGGACAAGATTTATTGCAATGTCCAAGTAAAGTAAATAAGGTATGTACACGTTACAATTATATTCCAAGATCGATTTTCTCTGTGTATCGGTATATCGTTCTCAGCCGTAAAAAAAATCGCATGACAATAACGCAAAAAAATAAAACCTAATTTCGACAACTTGATTTCCTTTCCCAATGTTGTATAGGCAGGCAAAGACAATCTCTCTCATATCCATGACGGTAGAGAAACTGCGACGATTGCCACGAGATTCATCTCTCTTAGGGACAAAAACTAAGCATAACGCAAGTACAATTCGTTGACAAATGTAACCGTACTCCTTTCACATTACACGCGATCACTCTTATGTCGCGCTGATGATCGATTACATACGAGTACAAGACGATTCGACGGTTAGAACGCTTCGCGATATCTCTCTAACCGAAGGAAGAAAAATATGCGAATAATAGACATAGAATCGTTATACGATCGGGAAATGCTTTTTCATTAACTCAAATTAATTCCATTAACTCTGCCATCCACGTTCAACAAATAATTCTACTTTCCGTGTGCTTTCACGCATATTTTCATATTCAAATAAAACTAATCCTTTAGAGAAGAAGATTAAATGAAACGATATCTTGATCGTTCCTAGCTTTATGCCTTTGTACAAAGGAAAATAAAAAGATTGAAAGAAAATGGAAAATAATTATGCGTCACAGGATTTTGGAATAGTACGCGCAAAGGCATTTACCTTACCCTACTGTTTCACAAATGGTTCTTTCGCGAAAAATCATATTTCGTTTTGACCGACTCAGTCGCGAGGATGACGAGCCTTTTATTCGGAGGAAACGATCGAAATCGTTTCTACGCATATTCCCGAATTTAATTGTGATACTGTCAAATGCCACAGATAAGCGTGAAAATAATCTTTATGTTTATTCGACGGTAATATAGGAACACGCGGAAGAGAGAGAGAGAGAGAGAGAGAGAGAACACGAGAAACGTATATAAAATCGTTTATCGTTTATCGCATCAACGACATAGCGGCAGCAGCGAATCAACTCGAAATTCATTTTTGGTTTCTCACACGAACATTATGTCACACTCACTGGAGAAAGCTCTCATCGAGGCACGCGTAGGTGCCGTTGTCTCATTGTCATCACTGACGACTATCGCATCAAGCACCAGCACTAACCCTAATACCAGCACCAGCACACTCGCGTCAAACCTTCGCCGCCCGTTTCCATGTTCTCTTGACCGATTTCTCGTTACACTCGTCGACGCGCATGCCGTAGAGATCGAATCTTCGTCGAGCCATCGCAGAGTTGCTCTCACCTCCGCCTTCGAAAAGAATCTCGCTCTCTGTTCGCGTTTCCGGCGGCGGCGAGGTCGACGACGAGAAAACGGGACACCCCCGCGACTCGCGCACGCGACCGCCCTCCCCGTCACGCCACCAACCACCCCCGACGTCCTACTTTCCTTTCCTTGGCCACGACGAGAGCGCGCTCGCGCTCGCGCTTCTTCTCGGGGACGAGTATACGCGTAACACGTATGTACGTGCCCGTCGCGCAATTCTCAACAAAATCGGAAATAATACGATGCTTACCCCAGTCCGATGTCTTTCATTGCCGCAGTTATCGGCCAGCCGATCGATCCCCTTTTTCCCTTTTACAGCTACTTCATTTCTATATTCTCCCCTCGTGTATGCTAGGCCGGATTCTCTCTTCGTTTTTTCTCTCGCTCTCACTTTCGTTCGTTTATTCTCTTCCCTACCTACCCCTCTCTCTCTCCCTCTCCCTCTTCCCCCTCCCTCCACCCTCTTCCTCCTCCTTCTCACTCTCTCTCTCTCTCTCTCTCTCTCTCTCTCTCAACCCGAGTCGCTCTTTTCTAGTGCGACATCCCCACTCCTTGACAGCTTACATCTTGACCCGCGGTTCATGCCAGTTACGCTCCCAGCATGCGTTTCTTCATCCGCGACACGCACTGCACTCGCGTTCTACTCGTGCCTGAACGAGTCACGCGGCCGCTCATCGTTCGTATTCTCTGCAAAGTATTAGCTTAATAATTTTGACCGTCAACAACAAGAAATAATTCGGAAAATGACGAAAAAACACGCGATACTTTACGCTGGATCATTACGCATAGATATCGAAATTCAAATTTATTAAACTTAAAGAGTGCTTTTCATTTGGTGACACAAAGGTCGACACGATCGTTCTGTTTTTGTTACTTATGGAATGTCAAGATAGAACGACGTTGTTTGTGTCGACTTGTGTCACTAAATGGAAAGCACTCTAGATTAGCAAATTAAAAAGGTAGGACAGATCAATCATGATAATCCTATCTCGTTGCATTGTTTTCGACAAAAATCCTTCTTGTTTCAAGAGTTTTTTTTATCAAGAAAAATATCGAGATTAAATAATTTAGTTTTTCTTATGGCAGTGTGCCATAAGTCGGCAATAACGAGTGAAACGAGAAAGAATTAGCCTATACATACATCGATATAGAATTTAAGAATTTGAGGATGCACCAGATAGTAATCACCGATAGTAAAGTGATTGGACATGCGAAGCATGAAAAAGATATCCGCGCAATTCTCTCTTGTTTCTCTTTATTTCTTACATCGATTGATCTATTTATTCGGCAAATTCGAAAAAATTACGCCACGCACTATGTGTGTTTAATTAAAGATAAAAATTATCGAAAATAATTAGAAACTTTGAGTAAAAAATCTAAAAACTAATTTTTCCGACCCTGAAAGTTTTTTTATTCTTATTATATATTTTCTTTAGACATTTTACTTCATTCATTTACTTTATATTGTTCTAGATTTCAATTTTTTTCATCCAAAAGATTTTTATGTAAAAATAGCTGTAAGTAATCAAAACGTAGTACAATGACTCAGTTTCGAAAAAAGCGATCAACTTTTCGGTAAAACCGCAGCAACGCAGAGATCTTTTTATCTTGATAATATATTTAAAATTATAAAGACAAAAGATGTTAAGAAACTGCGAATAAGAAACAGATGCATGTTTGACATGCTGATATTTTGGCTGCGTTTGGGCAGCGCTGAAATTCAGTGTATCCACTGAAATATAATAATACTGGAACGAGCGCGGGCGCTAGTGTCGTGAAATGACAAAGATACCACTTAAGACCCTCTTTGTCATTTCACGACACTAGCGCCCGCGCTCGTTCCAGTATTATTATATTTCTGTGTTCCAGTATTATTATATTTCAGTGGATTGTGCTGAATAAAACCAAATGGGAACACAGCCTTAACGAGTGGCATCCGTTCACCCACGTTGCAATTGCAACGTGGGCAAACGGGACGCTCCCAGCTTGATCGATCGATTCTATTGGAGATAACTAATCATTTATCGTTGAATACACAAGTATTCGTATGTATTTTTTGTTACTTGTTGAATGCCAAGAAAGATAAAACGATATTTGTGTCGATTTGTGTCACTAAATGGAAAGTCTCTCATAAGCTAGATCCTTAAGTAAAGCGATGTCTACAATGAGATTTTAAGCCTTAAGAAATTACAATCACAATCGAATATAAAGAGAATAATCGACTATAATTGATCAATTTCTTGCGACTTAAGGCTTAAATTTTCATTCGCACGGTTAAATGAATTTATCACACGAATAGATGGAATATCTTTGTTTTCGTGCAAGTTAAAAATCAGCGTGCCCGGGTTTAAAATCGCACCTCTGGATTAGCCCTGGTTTACAATAGATGTAGTAAACCTTAAAGCGTCGTCTACAATGAGCAGTAGCAGTATAGATGAGGCTATAAGGATAAGAAATTGACCAATCACAATCGACTATTCTTCTTACATTCGACCGTGATTGGTCAATTTCTTACTCTTACAGCCTCATCCATACTGCTACTGCTCATTGTAGACGACGCTTAAGCCGTAAGTAATTGTCGATTATTGTCTTCAAATTCAATTGTGATTGGTCAATTTCTTAAGGCTTGAGGCTTACTACACCTATTGTAGATTGGGGATAAGCCCCGGTCTACAATAGGTATAGTAAGCCCTAAGCCGTAAGAAATCAACCAATCATAACTGATTATTCTCTTCAAATTCGAGTGTGATTGGTCAATTTCTTAAGGCTTAAGACTCATTGCATTTATTGTATACCGAGGCGTACGACTCGATATCGTTACAAAGTAACAATTATCAAAACGCCTATCATGTCATTAGTGTACATACATCAATGCAAATTGCGAAAACGAGTCCACTCAAAGATCGTCAAGTTCATTTGCTCTTACCTACGCTATTAAAACATTGTTAACTCGAACGAATATTAAAATCGCGGCCGCATTTCGATGCAAGAACCATGTTGTAATACGCCATAATGTATGCCTATCTTTTGTAATACACACAGATACTTGTCGAGATACTCACGCCGAAGTCGAAATGCAGTGGCCTTCGCTTAGTGTCGTTCTTTCCGAGGTATTTCTGGCGTATATTGTTTATTCAATATACACGCTATCGCTGCTATTTGTGTCGCCGACTTGCGAGGATGGCAAACCATGTCTCGAGTCGTACCTGAGCGAACGGCCGCAGTTGGATTTGTACATGTACAGCTCCGTTAAGAGAAATCCTAGCAGCAGAGACACTGATCTCGTATACTCGGCGCAAAACTTCAATTATGATCAAATGCAAAGCATGTGAGCATCCCTGTGCATCATTTACCAGTTAGTCTCCCTATAAGCGTCCATCCGTATAAATGTCTGTTTGTCTTTTTTACACGTTGTTCTCGCCTTCTTGCTTTCTTTGGAGGAGCAGGACACTGGAGAGAGAAAATTGATTTATGTAAATTCAAGACAAATGTAACATTTGTATGGTAATGACCTAAGTAAGACTTTTGCTCCTTGCAAAACTAACGAATATATTTTCTTTATTGCAGTCCAGTGATACTAACTGTACCACGCGATACACGCCAAAATGGAACATTGTTTTTACATGTATTATTAACACCTCCTGTAAAACGGAACAGGACATTTGTTGATTTGCAAAAAGTAATGCAATATGTAATATGAAGTATATACTTTTTGGAAAATGTTATCTGCTTTATATCATTTTAATTGCAGGATATATTTACTTCATACACTGCTATCAAAATGACACAATACATAGTACCTGAAGCAGAAGCATTCAAGTTGTTAGGCGACAAGAATCACAGGTTAGAGAAGGCTAATAGTCAGATTGCCATGCGCCCAGTTTCGCACATGAAAAGTCGCGTGACTTTTACAATAATGACAGACAAAGTTATGCTTCCTATATATGGCATGCCTGCTGAGCTTGTAAACCATATAAAGTATATATATTTCTATTTTAATCAAGTAATGTATGTATCCAAGCGTGTCGCTATGAAAAGTACATCATCTCGCTTGTTTGTTGCAGAATAATTGGCAAACGAACATTCTTGCCAATTATAAATTGTGATTTCTTACGAACGCGATATCGGGATCTTAAGCGGATTATCCCGCAAAATAATATGATGAACGTCACGATAGAGTATTCTCCTGTGACTCTAGGAAAATTAAGATTGGTATTGCATGTGCAGGCAACCATGGAAAATCTGAAAAATCTTGGCTTCTCTGACAAAGATGTCGATGAGGTAAAGGGTATCTTTGCTGATACCAACGTCTATCTACTTGGTGGTACGTTCTTCATCGCGGCTGTACATGTAAGTACAAGCACAGATATTAAGGTTGTTTATTATTTGAAAAACCTGGAATTTTTTTATAAAGAATTTTTTTTTTTTATTCTTAAAAGTCAAGGATTTTCATGTAATTTTATCAATATTTAGGAAATTTTTTGGAAAGAGATTTCTGTTTTTAAATTTAAATTCTATCTCTTTCTAAAAACATTAATTTCTTTGATTATTTTTCTTGATAATGCAAAGTGTTGACAAGTATCTGTATTAATAAGTATGGCATATATCTGTGTACAGTCTCTCCTGTGTCTCATGAGTTTTTATTTTTTTTTTAATCATAGCAAAAAACAATACAGCAGAAAAGAATAGCTCACTGATATTATATTTTCGTACACTATCCTATAACTTTCGCTTACATTTGTAGAAGAAAATAAATGTAGTTTCGTGGAATTTTTGTCTTCTATAAATTTACAATATATATAATTTGTTTTCATTATTTACACTCTCCAATTGCATTTTAAAATTGCATTTTAAAATTCTTTGATGTTATCTGAAATTTTGAATAAAAATACTTGGAAAATCCAGAAATTTTTAGGGAATTTTCTTCGATAAGTACTCTTATATCTACATTGTGAAAACTAAAATGGAGAAAAAATAAAAGAGAAAGAAGAGCGCTAATATTTCGTGTTACAGTTGTTGTTTGATTTTCTTGCTATTAAAAATGATGTCAGCTTTTGGCGGAAGAAGGGTAATCTCATAGGCCTCAGCAAATGGACCGTGATATGGCGTGCGTTCAGTCAGATTGTGATTTTTCTTTATCTTTGCGATCAAGGTTCTTCCTTACTCGTTCTCATTCCGACTGGTATCAGCACTGTTATCGAGGTGCGTTATATGAGGTGCATTCTTAACGCTCGCGGATATCATTTGTCCTTGTTTAACATTTGAAAAACAACAAAGATGAATGATTCCAACAACGTTGCGAGCATTAAGTGAAACATATGATGTATATTACGAATATATAACATTTATGTCGACGGAATTATGTGAATTGTAGTTATTGATGTAATATAATTTTATACACACACACACACACACATGTATATATATATATATATTTATATTTATATATATAAAAGTTATATACATATGTTTACTTATTTAATAGCTGTGGAAATTGAAAAAGATATCGAGAGTGGAATTGATTGGTGGCAATAGCATATTCCCAAGAATACGATTTAAAACCGATAGCATTGATGCAGCAGAGGTGAGAACTAGAGAGTTTGATGCCGAGAGTATGCGTTATCTGAGTTATTTGTTGTATCCATTAATTTTCATTGGTGCAATCTACTCGTTACTTTATCAGCCACATAAAAGGTAAACGATTTTTATCTAAAATCACACAAATATATGTACAAAATAATTTTTTATATATTTTAGATAAATTATTAATTAAATTGATTTGAGTTACAGTTGGTATTCTTGGAGCATAAATTCTTTAGTGAATGGAGTTTATGCATTTGGATTCCTCTTTATGCTCCCACAATTGTTCGTTAATTATAAATTGAAATCTGTGGCACATCTGCCGTGGAGGGCGTTCATGTACAAGGCATTTAACACGTTCATCGACGACGTATTTGCTTTCATTATAACAATGCCAACAGCTCACAGAATAGCGTGTTTTAGAGATGATGCCGTCTTTCTAATTTATCTGTATCAAAGATGGTAAGAACGTTTTGTTTTGTTCAATTTGAAATTCATGCTGAGTGCCACTGAACGTGAGACTTATGTTGATAGAGAGGAAATTGTAATGAAATGGAAAAATTATTTCGGAGAGAGACGTTTCAATTTCCACATATATCCTTTTCGACCGAAAAAGCTTTATGAATAATTAAATCCAATTTTTATGAATTCACGTTCGGTAATTATTTACATTAACAGACACAGCGCCAATCAATTTGACCTTTACTTATATTGTCAAGATCATGATGCCGAGTAACAATCAAAAGATTTTAGCTATTGTTTATTAAAAAGTTATTAACAAATAAAATAAATCATACAAACGTGTATTTCCACTTTTATACGTTTAGGTAAATGGGGGAACTCTGATCCTGAAAAATATAATCTAACCTAATCCAAACATATTTTTAATTTAGGCCATGTTCTGATATACACTGAAAATGTATAGTTTACATAATAGTGAACTAGAGATTTTCAATACTGGCAGTGAATATCGAAATGCAGTCTTAAAACTAAAATTAAGTTTAGATTAGATTATATTTTTAGGATGGGCGTGTAAGAAGAGGGACTCCTTTCATTTAAATATCCAAGTATATTTGTACTAGATAAAATTCAAATTATGGAGTTAAACTTTCATATTGTCAACTTTAAGGCCAAGGTCAAGCTGATCAGCGTTTTGTTCGTTAATGTAAATAATTATCGTTTTTTTAGAGTGTTTACTATCAGAAAAAATGGAAAATCTGAAAATTTTTCAAAGAATTTCCTTTTTGACCCTTGACTCTTGAAAATCAGAAATTTTCATGAAATTTTATCGGGAGATACTTAAGGAAATTTTTAGAATTTTACTTTTAAATTTAAATTTTATCTCTTTTTGAAAATATTGTTTTTTTTTTTTTTCTTAATAATACAAAATATCAATAATCGGTAATTAGTAATAAGTAGGACATCTACGTACTTTCACCTATATACCTTCGTGAATTTTTATAAGAAAAGTCATGGCAATAGTACAAAATAACACAGCAGAAGAAGGTATCTCACTGATACTTTATTGTAATGAATCTTCCCTAAACTATCTTACAGATTTCACGGCTCCAATTGTAGAAAAGGATAGATACGGTTTTATGAAATCCCTGTCTTTTACTAATTTACAATACAATACATAATTTATTTGTTACTTGCACTCTAATTTATTTCGAAGTTGCATTAAAAGCTCTCTAATCTTGAAATTTTGAATGAAAATTTCGGGAATTCTCAGGGAATTTTTTTGTAAAATTTCGATAAACACCCTATTCTTCTAATGGAATTCTACCTGAAGGCAAGCATATTTCAAATATGTGTTTTTCTGTCCCTTTCGGCTTTTCATTAGTTTTGCTTGACCAATGTGACCTGAAACGGAAATTGCTACGTCATCAATTCTTGGAAGGATCTAAATCTGTCTCGTTCGAAAATTTGTCATTCTTTATTGTTACTTGTTCAGTGATATTCGGCACGAACGACACGTTGCGTTACGGCCATTCCATCCGGAGCGTCCGTCACGTATGTATCTATCAATATTTTAGAACATAAAAAAACGTTTGTCAACATTGCCCACAGGTTATACCCAGTGGATAAATCACGTATGGAGATTGATACAATTATAGAAGAAGCTGTTGATTTCGACAATAATACGAGCAAAAAAACAAATTAATAATTCCTATTTATTGTTTATTGTTTGTCTTCGTTAAAACGTAATTTTCATAATATCATGTTGAAGCGTTATTATGTGCTAACAAACAGTATTTATATCGCTAATGTGAAATTTTAATTAATATACGCACACAATTGTTACAAAAAATATATTTTATAAAGTTCTTTTTATCACACTATCTAAAGAGCACTGTTACAATTTTTCAGTTTTTTTTTTTTATAAATGATCTGATAACGGATCTTGTATAATCGACGTGATAATATATTATCTATAATATATCTATATTGATAATATATCTATATAGATAATATATTATCTATTATATATATATATATATACATACATACATACATACACGTACGTACGTGCATACATATAAAATCTCATTCTCGGCGCGACGCGTTTAATGACCAGCGTGACAAAGGACTCGTAGAAGGAAATTATATAACAACGTCAAACACGACAGGAAAGTAAGATAACGGTACATTCTTGTTCGGATGCTCATGTAGCAGGTGTTGTATGTCATCAAGCTACTTCTAGGTATGATTATATTCAATACGTGTAAGAAATACTATGACTAAATTGATAATGACTATCGATAATGAAGGACCTTGAATCTAACGCGATAATACGTATTTCGATAGACTCTCTATTAATAACCATGTTTGGATATACATTATCAGTAAAGAAAATCTATAGCATATGTGACGTGAATTATAGATTTTCAATATAAGCATATATACAAACAGGTTCCTCATAGAAGAGAAACAGTTTGAGAAGTATTTTCTCTACTAGACAATAGCAGTTCATGCGCTTGTATGTGTACATATATGCGCGCGCACATATATATATATATACGTGTATATATTCTTTACAGCGTAAACGGAAACTTATTGCAAACTGTAATACTTGTACCACTATTACAAGATAAATAATGGCATGCGTTATATATGCCATATATATTTTGATTGTGATCATTCTTCCTATATGGATTTATCTCTGGTTTACAAAAAAGCAGCTAGGTAAGACGTTCCAGACAAATAAGTTACATAATTTCATTTTTCATATGAAAGCTATGACTTGCTCTCTTAGTTTTGAGATAATATAGCAATAAACAATGTAATGAAACTGTTTGCGCTTAAATTGACATGTTTCTGTAGATATACAGTTTGTCCTAAAGCGCTGGTGGGCTCTTTGGTGTATCTCGAAGGAGAAGAAAACAGAAAAAAGTAAATTCAAAGACAGTGATGTGATATCAAATATAAAGAAGATCTTAAAACCTTGTTCAGATAATCCAAAAATTATTATGGACGAGAATGTAAGTAGTGCGTAATATTCACGAATAGATTAATCATGTGTGAAGTCATAGATTTCTAAATTCATTTTGTATGACACAGAGTTGTGATAATATATCCTTCTATGGAGCCGATCAAAAAGGTAATTCGTTATTTGTTAAAATGAATCACAGAGGATATCACACAACGGAATTGATCTTACAAATAACCCTATCAGATGGTCGAGTTTACGTGCTACCTGGTAAAAGTCACTTCTTTCTCACTTTCACACAACGCACACACGCATGCATACATACACAAAAAAACAATTATAATACTCTAACAATATTCTCGTTTTGAATACGCAGATTATCCTGATACAATTATAATAGGAGGTTCAAGCCAAAAATGGTCAGCATCAGGTTTAAAGATTGAATCGTTAGAACCACGACAACGTTGGAGAATTACATACAATGGCTTCCTCCGAAACCAATGCCAAGGAGACATCTCCGATGATGACAATGTGGAACATGTTCGGTTAAATTTTATGTGAGTAAAGGCAAATAAAGTAGTAAAAAGTATTATAAAAGGAAATAAGCGTAATTGAATGTTGAATGAACATCCTGTTTTGCAAATTTTTTTTTTTTCAGATTTGTTGGCAAACCTCGATCATTAGAATGGCCAAGTGACTGGAGTACTTATTTGCACGCTGATGCTTTAGCACGTGAACCATGGAAGAGTCCTGATTGGATGCACAAAATGTAAAATTTAATAGCATTAATGTAGTTCAATATTTTAACATATTTTCCTTCATTTCAGTGTAACATATCCTAGATCTAAGATCTTTCTTTCTTTCTGTTGACAATACAGTCGATTAATAGATTACACCGGTTTCGATCTATGGGGCTCTATTATCGGGCAGATAACGTTCAAAGATTCAAATGCAAGTGCATTTTATTTACGAGGACTCTGTCAGCGACGTTGGGGTAAACACGAATCTTATCAATTTCATCGAACTGTTACATTTTTTGGTGTGACACGACATGGAGCGATGTATTATCTTGGTGTGAGCAATACCAAACATAGTTTTTCACAGTAAGACGAACAAATGCATATATTTCAACACTGTGATAAAATGTCGTTATTATGTTTGATAAAGCTTCCTATGTGAAGAAATTTCAACTATTTTTATATCTTTATTTTACTGTATTGCGTTGTTTTAACCTCCTTGAAATATTACGATTATGTCATCACATGGGTAGTTTTATACAACAATATTTTTTAATGCATAGTAACTTTAAAATAATGGGAGATATATTAATCATTTGTGAAACAAAATTCTTTGCAGCATGCAATTTGGACACCTTGAGGAAGCCGGAGGGATGATAACCAAAATTGATTGGACCGATCTGAAATTGAGCGACATTGAGAAAGAAGATACTATTCCCATGAACTACAAAATTACATTTACAGGTTTTTATTTTGATGTATCATTGTTAATACACGCGTCATCACGTGTTGCATCGTAAAGATATATATTGTTAGGGCATAGCGTTGCATTAATATTTACACGTTGTTTTCATTTTTCATTTTCTAGCGGCCGGCAAACGGTACAGTTCCGTAATCAATTACTCGGTGGGTAACGCGATAACATGTTACAATGGCCAGCCATGGTGTTGGGCTTGTACAACTCGTAATTTGCGCGTACAATTAAATGGGAGCACAGGTATATCGGCGTAATAATTCGTAATAATTTTTAAGGATCGACAGGAATGTCGGACAAGATTATTTGCATCTCGACTATAGTGCAGTCACTCCTGCCAACCCTTAACAAAAGAAATGCTATTTTATCATGTTATAAACTTTATACCTACAAATTGTCTTGAATCTATATTTTTAAAATGCACAGGTGTTGGACTGATGGTTACGTGCTGCCCATACACTGGACCGAGTCAAATCAAGACGATCGCAAAAATTCAACATATAACGCGACCCAAAACATTGGCACAAAAAAATAAATACATTCTAGATTTTGCTGATAAACAATGTCAAAATGAAAGTATCGTCGGAGGAAAGGGATATTCTCTTGCAATTCTGACATCTATTATCACTGATGATGTATGTACTTAAGATACATTGTTGCTCGTCAAGAAATTCTTTGTATGCAAAATTTCCGTTTGTAGTTTGCAGTACCTCAAGGCTTTTGTGTAACGAGTCTCGCTTTTGAACGACAATTGCAACATCACAAACAATTACAAGATTTGATTACCGATATAATAGATATTAGTTGTTTCAAAAAGAAAGGGGACCTCGAAAGTTACTGTCAAAAGTATGTCTAACATTTTGTAAAAATGTATCGCAGCTGTAACTAAGCCTGTCCTCCGTTTTTCAGGGCAGTATCCATTATTCGAAGTACTCCTGTCGAAGAAGAAATTACAAAAACGATATTACAGAGTTTGAAAAAATTAGAATCGTGTGCAAGTGAAAAAGACGTACATATTCGGTGTTACGCCGTAAGATCCAGCGCGATTGGAGAAGACAGCGAAGAAACTTCAGCTGCTGGTCAAAACTCGACATATTTAGGCGTAAAGCATGCGAATGATGTTATCGGATACATTGCTAAATGCTGGGCAAGCCTGTTTTCATATCGAAGCGTCGAATACAGGTAATTTACTCTTTTACAATGTTGTCTTGTTAGAATTGCCTTGAATTCGTATATGATGTTTCTTTGGATCGATTGCAGACGGCAGAACGGACTACCGATAAGAGCATCTATGGGTGTTTGCGTTCAGAGAATGGTCGACGCAGAAGCGGCTGGCGTCATGTTTACTAGACATCCCACGACCGGAGATCCTTCCAGCATTATTATTACAGCCAATTACGGCTTAGGAGAGGTCATATGATCAATTAATATGAGAAATACCATTTCATAACGTGTAGCGATTTACTAGAGTATTTGAATGCGTTGATATGTATTTATAAATTGTATATATTTATATATACAATTATTTAATATTATATTTAATATTTTTGATAATCGTTGCACCAATTCGTGATACTTGTCACATAATACAAATAATGTCTAATTAACGTTTTTTTTTTTTTATAGACGGTAGTGTCAGGAAAAGTCGAACCAGACACCTTGACGATTCATAGAAAGTGGAACAACACTCTGACTATAAGCACTTCAGTGTTAGGAAATAAAGAGCAGAAGATCTCACTTGATGATGATGGCATAACTATGAACGCTCTAAGTGAACAGGAGGTTAAGAAGATTTCAATATCCGATACAATCGCTTTGCGATTAGCTAAAATAGGATTGCATTTGGAATCGCTTTTTGGATCTGCTCGAGATGTGGAATGGGCGATTGTCGGCGAGCGGATCTATCTATTGCAAGCACGGCCTATCACAACCATCAACGCATGGACGGATTTCGAGATAATGCACGAATTAGATTCAGGAGTACCTTGCGATGTTGATCTCATGACTTTTGCCAATATTGGAGAAGTGCTTCCATATCCAGTTACTCCTCTGTCGAGTTCTACAGTCATAAAAGTTTTGAATTTGTCGCTTAGCGCTAAATTTAACAAGTTTGATTGCAATTATCTTCATATGATCGGTATGAGGTGCGCGATAAATTACTTGGATGTGAGTGCTTGAATTTTTGCATCTATCATTTACATCATAGAGAATCTATCTAATGCTGGAGGAATAAATAAATCTCTTTTTTTATTCTTTCTTTCAGTCAGCTTTACAAGATGTTAATGAGAAGTTAACGATGATGAACAAAATGATAGATCTAGCCGTATGCGGACGTATAGTAACGACGCCTGAAGTGCACGAGGCAGCGATAGAGAAATATGGTATCGCAAGCAAATGGCGAGGCATATATATAATGTATGATATGTTAAAATCAGCGTGGACGAATGACGCGATGGTGAAAAGAACGTTAGACATATTTAACAAGTATACTCTGGACGCTAACGAATTCGATACACCTCACGATTTGTACAATATCTTAAATAAAAAATACGGGGAAATCTTCTTAGTAAGTTATCACACGCCAAATAAGCATTCAAATGAACATCTTTATTTAAATTCAATTCTTTAAAACTAATTCCTAGCTTAAAGAATTATGTCCTGTTAACGTCATTAAAACACATTTCAGATAGGAAAAGGTCATAACATGGCGTCCCTGGTGAGTGTATCTTACCAGATGATAGCGATGTGGTTTTTAACAAATGGAAGTGACTTTACGTCCGAGCATCTTGCGGACATTGCCATTTTGTTGAGTTCGTGTCCCAATGTTGTCAGTACCGAAGTGCCGATAGCCCTTGGCAAGATAGCAGCATGCATCAGAAAGAGCGGCAAAGCGGATGAATTTAGTAAGATCGAAACCGCGAAAGTTATGGCCTGGTTGGAGTTAAATTGCCCTCAGGCTGTGGAAAAACTACAAACTTTTTTTGAAATGCACGGTCATAGATGTGTTCACGAATTAGATTTTTTCACAGAACCTTGGGTACTTAAACCTGATAATATCATCAATACGATTCAAGTATGTGTAAATTATTTACAAAATTAAAGACTTTCAATAGTGATGACGGTGTATGTACATAAATATATATAAACAAATACCATATTATATGTATTATATGTACATACATATAGTACATACAACGGCGCCATGTATATACATATAGTGTATATACATATATAATATTGTATCCTATTATTATTATTATATTATTGTCCTCCTATTAGATACTAGCAACATCCATCGAAGAGAATTATGTGAGTAAAACGCTTAGCGTGCAAGAAACCATAGCATCTTTGAAGACGCCCACATCATCGATATATAAGTTTATTTTGCGGCAAGTGATACCTTTTTGTCGAAAAGCTGTCACGCTCAGAGAAATGACAAAGAATGTAACTATATCTGCTGTGCATATATTGAGATTAGCTTATAGACGACTTGGTGCTTTGATGGTTGCGGAGGGTTACATTCCTGATGAATATCTCATATTTTTTCTGACGCATCACGAAATCGGGCAACTTTTGAACAATCATAATCCGTTACTCGTGCGAAAGTGAGTCTTATACTGTCTTCTTTTGTTTATCATATATTATTCATTATATCGCTTCTTATCCTCTATATATTATAATAATATTTACTATATCTATAATCTGATTTAAAATTTTTCAGAGCGCTACGTAGAAGAAAGATTTATCAGCAAGTAGCAAAACTTGAGTATCCGGAATTCAGTACTGGCATGCCCATGCCAATACAGGTTTGTCGTAAATGTGAAGACTCAAGTCGAGTCAAGCCAAGCCATTTGTATCGTTACTATCTAAAAAAAATCTTTCTTTTTCATCATCTTTTTCATTATGTTTTTGTCATCCCTAAGATTATATCGCGTACTTTTTGTCATAGAAAACTCTCGACATCTCATCTTACGAAGGATTTACAAAGATTGAAGGTACTTCAGTTTGCGGCGGTTCTGTGTTAGGCAGAGCATGCGTGATAACCGATCTGTCCGAAGCAAAAAATATACAGCCCGGAGATATTTTAATTACACACTGCACCGATATCGGTTGGAGTCCATATTTTCCATTATTAGCTGGAATCGTAACAGAGTTGGGCGGTCTTATAAGTCATGGCGCCGTTGTAGCTAGAGAGTATGGTCTTCCTTGCATCGTTGGTGCCAAAGGGGCGACTAAAGTTTTTCAAACGGGTAAAATTTCTCACATCACGCTGTATAAAAACAATCTATATCACTTGAGATTTTCTTTTTATTAACGCTAATTTTTATTTTCGTTCTTCTATTTCAGGTAACACTGTACTATTAGCTGGAGACATTGGCATGTTACAGTTGATCGAAAAAACTTAATTACTCAATTTGATGATAAAAATATATTTCCGTCATTACATTGTAATCATGATGTGAAGATATAAGATATATCATTCCAAGGATGTGCAATCGTCCAACATGGTGACTGATCAAAGCAATGACTGTTTTAGGACAAAAATTTGATCGTTTCTTTAAATTGTTCTATTATTTTATTAACATTATGTGCAATAATACATTATATTATATTCTTACATCATGATTATAAATGCGAATGTATTTCAGAAAAAATACAAGTTTTATGTGTGAATATTATTTGACATGTGTGTGCGCGCGCGTGTGCGTTGAACAAATACTTTTTTATTAAAATTATCAAATTTCTATAAAAAATATAAGAAACAGCAAAATAAAATTGATTACATAACAAATGAAAGTCTATTTTATAATGGCCGCAATCAAATACATGTTGCAAGAATTCACGGATCAATATTCCACGTCCAAAAAGTACCATGTATCACGTTCGTATGTATGTGCGTATGTAAATACCTTAGAACTTTTGATAATTTAATAATTACAACGTTTCCGTAATCATCACGTACAACTTTGGTCGTTATAAATTACACAGTAGTAACACGTTCGGGATCCGCCATTAAATAACGAACATTTTCCGTTACCTCGCTAGTAAGACATGATAGCTGCAGTCGCATGCACATTGCAACTTTTGACAAAAGAGAATCTATTCTCATGCGATCTTCCTTGTTCACAGGCTGAGGTATTGCGTCCAGAGCTTCCTCAAAAAAGCTTCTGCTTGCAAGAGAGAGAAAGAGAAAGATCGACTTAAATTCTAACATACAATCTTCAGGCGATACTCTATTGTCAATACCCCTTTTTACCTCGCTCTTTGAGTGCTGTAGGCTTGCAGGACATTTCTCAACAATATTATATCTGTTCGAGCTTGAATAATTCCGGCCGAACGAAATTGCGTAACACATGACATGAGTCGCGCGAGTTCCTCTGCTATAGTCTCTATAATGTGAGACAGGATCCGTTGTAACAGAGCTGGTGCAACTCTGCGTACCTGCAAGATTTTAGAGATGTAAACAAACGATAAATATCCTGAGTTTGCCACTTAATCTAACCTAACCACGATCTATTACCTCTGCATGTACTGCGATTAAGTTTGCCAATATTTCTTGGGCATACGGCTTCAAATGGATTGGTTCCGTATCAAAGTCCCATTCTAAACCGCCTAAATACATGCTAGGTTCTATCGTTCCGACAAGTGGATCACAACGGCGTTCTAGGTACGCATCCAGAATGGCGCTATCCAATGTTTCTAATTGTGTCCAATCGGAGTTCCATCCGACGGCCGTGGATAATTCTGGGTAGCCTTGCACTTTCAGGGCATCTCCGATTCTTGGTAAAACAATATTTAGCGTGTATCGTATATTACTTAATGAGATTAAGAGGCACTGTTCCCATGTCTGACAAGAAATTTACAGAAATTTTATAGTATATATTTTGTAGAAAATAAAAGAACTATTATTGTATATGCTGTAAACGCCAAGTCGAATTTATTGCTTACTGGTCCTTGATGCTTATTAGTTTTGTTTTTATAGCCAGAAGGCGAACCAATCAATTGTGAAACTGATGTTTCGTCGTTATCCATAGCTTCCTCGCAACCGCTAAACGCCAATTGTTGTAGACACCGAGCAAATGATATGAACAATGTCTTAATAGTATTGTGATACAGAATCTGATGAGATGGATTATTGAATAGCAGCCCTTCTCTTGGACCGCAAGCGACTACCGTTTCTCGCGCGTGTCTCGATATTGCCAAAACTATTTCCTCAAATAGATATGGCTGTTGGCACAAAACGACACATGCACAATTAAGATGTAATAAAAGCAACAATAATACATGTCTGATAAAGATGAACATTATTTCTTGATATCTGTAACGTAAGAAGACACACGCGCGCACGCGCACGCGCACACACACACACACACACACACACACACATACACACTTTCAATAATGGACTTACGTATAGTTATATATAAATACGTATACAGTTAAAAAAACAAACTGTATACTGTAAATAAAAACCTGATTAAACTTAAAATAGCAACTTTCAATATTGACGCTATAACAAAATCTGTCATTTTTTATGGTTGTGTTTGGAGACTTTTGATCAGCATCTTATAAGCTACAAAATCACAGTTTCAGCCAATTGGTTGCATTCAACAGAAAAAGGCGCTTCACAACTATCGTAAAATTCTTTTATATGAACTATTTATACTTTTAGATCCAATAAAAAAAGAACAAATGCAAAAACCAATCATTCATATTAAAAAAATCTTACAACAGTTGCAAAGCTGCTTTTTCTCTTGAATACAGCCAATTTGATTGAAACTACTTTCATATAATTAGGGAGGTCCTTTTTTATATTTTATGTACCAGTCTTGTAACGCCACCATCCTCGTCCAAGTATTCTATCTGCCACGTTTCCTTTTGACTCAAAGCTGTTATATTATCCGCTCCTTGTTTGAAGAGTGCAATCAAACATTGTATCCTATATTATGCAAAAAGTTATATATATATATATATATATATGTATATGTTGAGCGCCATGCACGCACAATATGCAGAGTGAGGAAAAAATATGGAAATCTCTCAAAAAATGTAAATTTTACAGAAAAATGTTTCAGACAAAAGTTACTGAGTTTAAAAAGATCTATTTATTGATCTTATCAGTTTGACCTTGGATGGTCATCAATATCAAGATCACATTAATTTTTAAATGGAAACCTCCATTTTTTTATTGCATATTCTTGTAGCTAATCTTGAGTTTTTTAAAACAATAAAACTCCTTTTAGTTAAGTATTCTTTGAGATATGAGTTGACAAAGAGTTTACACATTTTGATATAAATGTAAAATATCTCGTAAACTATTCATTTTTTGATAATTGTATCTCAATACTTTTATGCACAGAATAATGAGACTGAATCAATGAATCAATTAGTGTAAAGAAAACACAGTGTTTTTCAAAAAAATTATGTAGTTGTATAGTACAAATTATATAATTTTTTTTAAAAAGCAACTGTGAACTTTTCATGATTTTTAGGATTTCCTTACTTTTTTCTCATTAGATATATAGATAATAGATATTTAATTGACTAATTGTAGTTCGAATGTACCTTAAATCCATTATAAATGATCCGAAAATATCGAGAGCTTCGCTAGGCAAATCCAGGTGTATCAAAGATGCATACATTTGTCTAACGCAACGTAAGATAAATAAAAGCCACCTTGCCTCTATATCGTGACTGCACATACTCTTCATGGCCCCCATGGCATGTTGCATATTCGATAAAACTAAATTCTATCACAATGGAAAATTATATATATATATATATATATATATATAGATAAAATGATATTTACAAGATAGAGATCAAAATAAAATAATATTCATGTGCGTTATTAGTCTTTTTTTGTTCTATTATCAAAAAGATAAAAAGCTAAGTTTAATTCACGTCGAGTACATACTTTAAAATGACTTTGCTTCTCCACATCTACCGTTACATGTAACTGCCCTGTAAAATAACTCTGTCCCAACCTCCATAGGTCTGGCAACTGTTCGACCACAATATCGCAAATTACTTCGACGCATGAGATTTGCGGCGGTGAGCTATCTCCATTATTCTTTTGCAAACGTAATTGTTTGATACTTATCGGTGTGGACTTGGACATCTTGCTCGCGTCTTCGCAAATCGTTTTAACTCTGTCTGAATACTCATATACGGCATTGGTAATACTTTTCTCTAAATAATTTGCATGAGAAACTGGAATACAAGAAATTATCTTCTCTAAGGCACAATGTAAATAAATGTTACATAATCATAGCAAATGTAAAAGTAACTTCTTTGAACTCCATTTTGAACATGAGACAATAAATGAAGATTTACATTCGTTTTAGATGAATACACACCTATTGCATCCCACGCCGGATCACCTTCGGCATCAAGGTTGACGAGGTTTCTAATAATTTTCTTACGCTCCTCTAAACTGAATGGCATCTCTTCTAATTTTTTCCGTAACAACATTTTAAAATTATTGATTCTACCGTCAATTTCCACCAATATCTTTTTAAAGACATCTACCTCTGTATTTTTAAACAGATTCTTAACTCTGGCATAGTCATTAATTACAAGATCATAGTTGCCACGCTTGATGTTTCTCTCAATATTTATTGGCATACAAAAAAGAAATTTATAACGTTGCATAACGGTCAACGCGTTACGAGTGGCATCGGCTCTGTCCCGCCTTGCTAATACATCATCGAATAGTTTATTAGCCTCGGACATAGACTGCCTAATAGCTGTTTCCAATTTCTCTGTAGGATCGTTACCATAGTTCTTCATATCTGCTGCAAATTGATCTTTTAATGACATTATTGTGTCAAGTTGTTCCATTACCGCTCCTACATTGGCCTGTTTTATAATTGAGAATAAATTTTATTTTTGTAAACATGAATTCTACACGTGAACAATTCTCTTGATTCAATCGTTACTTATTTACCTTTAAAAATGATAATTGCCCTTCCTTTTGGGAATTGACTTTTCTTCGAAGGTAAGCTAAACCAGCTTTTAAATCTTCCAAAGTCGTAGCATGATGATGCTGCAGTAAAAACCATCCTGGATGAAATTTTTCATTCGTAAGATCTCCACTTCCATCTCCAAAAAGTTCAATCAGCTCATCCTCGGGAAATTTTTTACTTCAAAATAAGATATAATTAATTATCCCAAAACATTATGTCGACACCTTATTGTAGTCAGAATTTAAAGATTTACTCGTTGCCTTCTACACTAAGCCCCAAAGGATCTTCTTGTTGATAATTTGTAGGCGACAAAGCTCTTCTACCCCAGCCTAAACTCTGCATAGGTGCTTCCTCCACCCATACTGCCGACTCCTTCATCGGACCTATAGTTTCATGATAACCGCGAAATTGTACAGTCGAGGTCCCCTGTCCTCCGCTTCGAGTCGTCACTATTATATCTCCACGACCTTTGCAAGGTCCTGATCTTGCTATAATTTTGTTCGATGACTTCCATTCGGCCGAAAGCAGACAGTCGCATCCACATATTGTCAAGCCTGCGAACCAATAAATGTAGAAGAAATTACCATATTTTAATTTTTTTAATCGTTAAGCAAGCAGCTAAACTAAATATATTAATGTATTAAATATGTTAAATGTGGATTGATAGTATCATGCAAGTACATACAATTGACATAATATATAAAAAATTATTTTGCACGTACAATGTTTTACATTAATGATTTACATATGATGAGTTATACCAACTCATTAACTCTTAAAAATATTCTCTGCTTTAATTACTGCTTAAATATACATTCTCTGCTTTAAAAACACATATTCTCTATTTTAAAAACACAAGTTATTTTCTTATATAATTTTTGTATTTTTAAAACAGAAAATTTGTGTTCTTAAAGCAAAGAATTTGTGTTTCAAAGCAGAGAATAGTTTGTTATTTAAAATTTATATTTTCAGTCTTTTTATATTGATTGAATTTAAGTCTATATAAACATTTTTTAAAAATAAACACTGTAATTATAAACACAGTTACGTCGTTATCGTTCAAGTTTCTATAAATTTTGAAAAATATATTATAAATATTATAAATTTATAATGTACAATTTAATTAATTTGTTAATTAAAGTTAATAAAATTACAGATATCTGAGATATCTAAAAAATATAATAAAATGACAGATATCTTAACTCGCAAACTTCAACGCTTAATAACTCGCTTCGCGAGGCGAATCGTGTTTTTCTGTCGGATTCTTTCGTTTTGAGTGAAAATTTGAATGAAAGCGTCGAATGAGTACATTTTTATCAAGATTTGAGAGAGAAGAGCGTTATATAAATAAATAGCCCTAATTTAAATCTGGCTTCTATTCTCTTCAAAGGAGTTCAAAGGATTATAATTTCTGCATTTGTACAGCGATTCTACCGCTTTCACTATGCCACAAAAACTCTCATGGAAATCTTTGTCTCGAATCAGCGGCTGCGTTCCGATATTTACTGCGAGTACTTAACCCTCTTCCTTCTTATTTATTGGCTCATGTACCCTTTATATGTACAGGGATCAAATAGGCCAGGATGGCAATGGTATAAATAAAACACAAAAATAATGTTGAAATATGATGCACAAGGTTAGGCCCCTTCAAAAAATTCAAGCGAGTACTCTATAGGTGCTTTCCATTTAATAACACAAGTCGATACAAACGTCGTTCTGTTTTTCTTGGCATTCAATAAATAACAAAGACAGAACGGTACTTGTGTCACCAAACGGAAAGCATCCAATATCTAGCGCACGTAACGTATATCATAGATTTTGAACACTCGAAGTGAAACGCACCCTGTTAGGCACTTTAAGAGCTTAAGAACTTATCTTCTTTTAAAGAGAAGGCATTTTGATACAGTCAAAGACATCCAGGAAGAATCACAAAAGGTTGACACGATTCAAGACGAAGATGTCCAGACAGTGTTTGAGAGCGTTTGGCAGAAGTGGAATCGTTGTATAAATGCAGAAAGGAACTACTTTAAAGAGGATAGAGCTTAGATTTGAATTTAAAAAATATATTCAAATTTTTATAGACCTAATCCGGTTCTTTTTGATTGATCACGTAATTATGTAACTTTAAAGATTTCTTTCAGAAAATTTAGCGAGTGGCAGCACTAACCTATAAGATCTTGAGCTTTATTTCCTAAAAATTCACCACGCACTATCACCCGAGTGCCAGGTGGACCTTCCTTAGGTGATATTCCGGTGACTACAGGTGGAGGTCCCATTCCATCAGCGATAACGTCGAAATCATAAAAACACTCGAATACTCACGACTACTGTCGACACAGTTATCAGACAAGAAGCCCTGCTTCGCTCTGTTTTCCTTTTAAAAAACATCCATGGGCTTAAGGCCGGTTCTACAATAGAGTAGTAAGTCGCAAGCCGCAAGAAATTGATCAATCACAGTCAAATGTGAAAAGAATAGTCGATTATGATTGGTTAATTTCTTGCGGCTTACGACTTGTGACTCTATTGTAGAACCGGCCTAAGTAGTAGCCGGGCTGCGTTCGGCTGCTACTTAAGCCCATGGATGATCTAGAAGAATACACCAATAGCAACGAGCGCTCACGGTTGAGTCTGCTCCGCAACAGTTGAGGCTGCGTTCCCATTTCGTCTCATTCGGTGCGGTATCCAGTAGCCGCCATTTTATGTTGGATACTGTACTGGAAAAGCGTTCCCAAATGACTGGATACTGGTGACGTCATACTTCGCACGCGTGTTGGCTAACCTAAAATTGTTTCTCGAAATATTATTGCTAGTAAAAGTTATTACAAACGTTAATGATTGCGTTCCCATTTCGTCTCATTTAAGAAATGTTATCAAGTGACTGGATACTAGGAGGGGACGTCACACCTCGCATTTCAATTGCGATTGCAATCAATGCATTGTTATTTTCTGTCATTCTTACTTTTGTTCTTTATAATGTATTTTCTGTAATGATCATAACTTTTTATAAACAAATATACAAATTTATTGAAAAAATGAAATTATAATAATTTATTGTTTTTTTTACGTCAAACAAATAATGTTATAATTGTTATATTTGAAAATAACATTAATGCTCATTGTGGTTGATACATTGTTAATTGAAATATTTACTTGCAATATAATAACGATTGCAATAACTTTTACTAGCAATAATATATCGGGAAACAGTTTTAGATTAGCCAACACTCGTGCGAAGTATGACATCACTATCCAGTCATTTGGGAACGCTTTTCCAGTATCCAGGGCTGCGTTCAGAAACATCATCCGACCACGCTAGGGTGTCATTCTATCTTTGTTTACGTCGAATAAACAATAAAGATAGAATGACACCCTAGCGTGGTCGGGTGATGTTTCTGAACGCAGCCCAGGGGTGGCCTCCGTTTGGTCACGAATCGATTGGACACGAGCCACTCATAGCGCTTGAACAGTGGAAAGCCTCTAGGCACCGGTCGCTGTGGTTGGTTGTGTCCAATTGAGCCGTGTCGAAATGAGACGCTCCCGTATCCAGCATAAAATGGCGGCTACTGGATACTGCACTGAATGAGACGAAATGAAAACGCAGCCTTAGGCTGGCTCCCCATGGAGCATACCATACGCAAGATTTGAGTCTGGCAGCCACTGAAATATAATAATACTGGAACGAGCGCGACCCTATGAATAAGTGTGATCCGAGAGAGAGCGTCTAAGGTGGTATCTTTAGCCTTCTCTAAGCTATACTACGCATGTGTGGTAAACGATAGTGGGGATCGTACAGTCTCGTTTTATAAAAGACGGTTATAAGTATCCAATAAACGTTACAAAGAAACTTTTGGCCAGATTGTACTAAAAAGAGACAAAGATACCACTTAAGATCCTCTTTGTCATTTCACGACACTAGCGCCCGCGCTCGTTCCAGTATTATTATATTTCAGTGCTGGCAGCTGACACGATGCTAGAAATTGGTCCAAGATCTTGAATGGAGAGAGGATTAACCAATCGCATTAATCAAGTGACCGAATTATTCAAATGCGATTGGTTAATCCTCTCTCCGTTCAAGATCTTGGACCAATTTCTAGCATCGTGTACACGAGGCCTTAGGTCCGGTCGATTTCTGCATCGCTCTCAGAATCACTTGCAGATGAATCTAAAAATTCGTTGGCAATTGCAATCAATTGCGTTGTTTATTGTTGCTTTTTTAATTCAATTTCACTAAATAAACGCGCCAGAAAACGTCCGAAGCACAGTTCTTGGTTATGTTTTTACTGTACTGGAGAAAGGGAACACTTCCCTAGTACAGTATTCAGTACAAGATGGTGTCCGTTGGTAACTGTACTGAAAATCTGCAAATGGGAACACAGCCAGAGAAGGAAGTTCGTGCTATTATCTGCCTTTCACTCCACGCGTGTCTCTACCCTCGCCATCTCAATCAGTGGTCTCCATGTTGATGGTTGCGTGTCGCGTGTCGCGTCGTGCATCGCACTGGTCTGCCGGAGCCATGACGCGCCCAGTGGGAATTCACCCTAAGATAAGGGAATATATATATATATATATATATATATACATATATATATACACACTTCTCGATATAACAACGGTAATGAATGTCTTCATAAAACGTCTAAAGAGAAAGGATTGGTATGTATGTTTTACGAAACTAATCTCTACAAAAAGGGAAAACGCGAATTGTGACAGAATATTTACAGATAAACTTGTGAAGGTACGTCAGATTAAAAATGCCAAGTTCGTATCTATATGCCATTAACAATGAAGGGCGTGTATTTGGATTGTCGACATCGGGAAATATGTGGCGTGAATTTATGTATTTAGGACTTGAATTTAAACAATTGTCAGCTGTACCACATTTTATGTGGGCCATTGGTGGCGATCGTCAAGTTTACGTTCATGTTCATGGTTTAGATATACCAATCAGGATCAAAGAAGAGACTTATGAAAACGAGGTACGTGTAAAATGTATCATCGTAACTCTAAAGATATTTTATTTGTATAAAAAAATGTTAGCAAATAAATTAATGATGATTAATAATAATCAATCTTAGAGATGGTTGCCTTTGGAGGGTTTTTCTGGAAGACTGCTTCCAACTGATAGATATCATTTCTCCAATCAAGATGGTACAATTGATCGTAGTAGAGACAAAGTGAAATTGCCATCAATGGCATGGCAATGGGAAGGTGATTGGCAAATAGAAACAACATTAGATGGTCAACCATTAGATCATGATGTAAATATGGTTTTTCTAAAGCTTATAAAACTTGCTATATTATGTTTTTTCTTTTCCATCTTATTCTAGATTCTGATGTATTTAATATATATAAAATGAACATCTATGTAATTATCATTTTCAAAGGAGAGGTAACTTTGGATTACTTACACTATTTGTATAAATGAACTCAAAATTACAATTCCGAAATATCTTTATAATTGAAGAAGCTTAATTTTTTTCTGTTTTTATATGAATCTACATAAAATTATATACTCTAAATATATATTTTATGCTTTCCGCAAGTGTTATGTTTTTCATAAGATTTTGTTTATATATAGATTTGTTATCAGTTGTGTCCACGACCAAAGAGAATCTTATGATCACAGAGAATCTGATATTTTGATAGGGATGGACATACGCAATTGACTTTCCAGCTACATATACTACAAAAAAACAGTGGAAATCTTGTGTAAGAAGACGCAAATGGATTCGTTATCGAAGATATAGTGCTATGAATTCATGGTGCGCTATTGCACCTTTACATAAAGATCCAACCAAGGTAATGTTATATATTTTTTATTTATTTTTTACAACATATGATAAACGATAAGGCTTTATACATATATATATATATATATATATATATATATATATATATATATATATATATATATATATACATGAGCGCATGCATGCATGCGCGTACGTACATATAGCTACACTAGCTACATTGGGTGAATTCGTTTATGCAGTCACTGCTATAGAGGGTATCATTTTATCTCCATTGTTCATTGGACGTAAACAAAGATAAAATGACATCTTCTGCAGCAGTGACTGCATAAACGAATTCACCCATATGTTTTCAGGAACCTTTTATCGATATAGCAGTTGGTGGAAATCAAATGCCTGGAAGTACGTCTGGTAGTTTAGTAGTCTGGGCAGTAACGGCTCATGGAAGGGTATAATTTTTATTACTGCTTTCTCAGAGATTTAATTTAAAAAATTAGATTATTGTTTGTGACTTATTTAGGTCATGTTTCGTGTTGGAACAAGTACAACCTGTCCTGAAGGACAAAGATGGAGCTCTATCAAATTGGCAAATGGTTATGAAGTATGTCAAATTAGTGTTGGAGCAACCAGTCTTGTTTGGGCTGTACTTATGATAGGCAAAGCATTAGTTCGTACAGGCGTGACAAGAGACAATCCAATGGGTAAATACACAAAAGATATTCTTTTATTTTTTTTATATTGAGATATTCTCTAGTACTTTGATAATCATATGTATTAAAGGTGAAGATTGGTCAGAAGTGGAACCACCGCTGAAAGATTTGAGATTAGTACAAGTTAGTGTCGGTACTGATGCTGTATGGGCTATAACGCATGATGGCGGAGTATGGTTTCGAAAGGGCATTCAAGGCGAAATAAGCGGTGTTTGCGAACAATTAGCTACTGGAACCGGTTGGGTTGAAATGTTAAGCAAAATGGCATTAATATCCGTTGCTCCAAATGATCAAGTAAAGATGTTAATTTTCAACTTGTATATCACAAAAAAATATATAAAATTGTATATTAAATATGTGTACTTTTATTGCTAACTTTACATTTATAATAATAAAGGTATGGGCTATTGGCTATGACGATCGATGTTTGTATTATCGTACTGGTATCACACGCTCTGAATTAACAGGGAAACGATGGAAGTTAATAAACGCACCACTGCAATTGAGTAGAACAAGTAGCAATGCTAGTTTGTCATCTAGCAACAGACACAGTACTTGTGGCACACCGCAACAGCAACGTCATCAGAGTTGGAGTTCCTTGGTAGGAATATTAATGTTGTTTATCATTTGACACATAAATTACTCAATATTCTTGCATAATGAAAAGTAATAAAATTTAATGAATTTAATAATATTTAATTAAATTTCAAGTGTATCTTTCTTGTCTTAATCTGTAGAATCGCCCTCATAGCACTGGTGAGGGTACAATGTTAATTAGGGAATGGGAAGAACAATCACGTTCGGCACCAACACCCACGTCTTTAAAATTGTGGCAACATACTGGTAACAGTGCATCTCCCAAGAATACTCAACAAACATCTTTTCAAGATATATATCTGAATGAAGAGAGAAAGAGGTAAAAATTTACGTTTACCTTTATAAAAATAATAAAATGATACATGATAATAACAATTTAAATGTGTTGTCCATGTTACAGATCTACAAATTCTGTAGACACAAGTGATTTAAACGAAGCAAGTGTTGCTACTATAACTATATCTAATGAATCTTTAGCAAAAAGTGGAGAATCGATCATTGTCTCAGGAAAAGGAATGGGCAGTACTATCAAGGTTAAAATGTTTTTAGAATTGAGCTAAAGAAATATTGATTGATAAAATAAGATAAAAACGTAAAAGAAAAAAAACCATTTATGATAAATTATCTATCCTAATAGATTAATCCTGCTGCTTGGAGTCCTGTTCATTCTGTTGGTTCCATGGTAGGTGTTGAAGCACATCCAGAAACAGATGGAAGTGTATTTGACCCAGATTTAACTGGAGACTCTGGAGTGTATGGTGAAGATGAAAGCACAGGGATAATATATTGGGCCGAGTGTGACGTATTATGGTATAAAGTGGAAGCTGGAGCATGCTTTGTCGATCCAACAAATCCACCCAAATGGTAAAATGTCGAATTATATTTGAATGATGTGATCTTGTATATAAGTTAACATTGGAATTTTTAAGAATTTAGAATTGTGCCAAAACTGTTTTAATGTTACTGTTGTAATGTTTTTGTTGGATAGGATTGCTGATGGCAATGGTGCAACACAAGAGAAAATTGGAGAATTATGGAGAATAAATATTTTAAATGAATTAAAAGCGAGATTAAAGAAAATGTCATTTGATTCATCGATAGTGTATGAAAAAGCGGTTGAAAAGTAAGTAAAAGATATTGATAAAACATGCAGTTTATGAAACATTTTACTTGACGATTTGTTACAGATCATCTTGGGTGAAGAGTGGTGATGGTAAATGTAAAATTAAAAATGGTAGTCTATACGAAGATTGCAAGATTGAACTGGAATGGATAAGCAGTGATACTGGATCGTTAGATTCTGGAACTTTAATTATATTAAATTCAGATGGTGTAACAAGTATAGTATGTTGATTATTGAGATCCAAAATATTTCTAAATTTGTAACGTACGATTTTAAATGTTATATAATGCAATAATAATTTGCAGATACAGTTTCCTGTCTCAGAAATTACATGTGTCGTTTGCTGTAGTGAACCAGGTAATCCAAGGGTAGCAATTCACACTCCCAAATTAAATCGTTCAAAAGTAATTAGATTACAATTTGCAAGTGATACGGAAATGGAAGATTGGTTGGCGCATTTAACTTCAGGTAAGAACATATAAGAACAATTGATATGTATTAAAAGGATATAGGAAGGACAGTTTATAAGATATTTTTTTATTTTTTCAGTATCTTGCCAAATGAATAATGTATATGGTAGACCTGGTCCAAATTCCATTTGGACCTCAACTGCATTAGGTGACGTGTATGTATTTGATCCTGCAATTGCAGAGGTAAAATAGATACATCTATATTACATGCGTTAATCACAAAGAATTCTATGTTATTCCTGTATGCCCGCGTGCATGCGTATTATTGTTATATCGTGGGTGTGTATATGTTATATTTTATTACATAGGAATGTCAGTTATCTGAGGACGGATATGTACAAGAAATGGATGTTGCTGGTAAAGATTTACCATTTGAAAGCATATTACAAAATGGTTTTGGATATGGTAGTACTCTAAGAATTACAGTATGCGTTCATGATGATGCTGACAGGTGAATTAAACAAATCTAACAGCTGTATATCTTTTGTCCAATTTCAGAAAGAGAGAGATTTGTGCAGACTGTTAATTATAGCTGTTTGTTTCAGATTATCTTTTAATCTCGTCTGTTATACTACAACATTCGTAAAACAAAAGTCTGTGATAGACAGTCATGACATTGCATTGCATTTTAATCCAAGACTCAAAGAAAGTATCATTGTACGAAATACATATGAAAATGGTCAATGGGGAGATGAAGAAAGAAATGGGGATAATCCATTGAAAGCAGGCTGTGACTTTACATTATACATCGTTTGTGAAGAACGTGGTTATAGAATTCATATTAATGATAGTGAATATACTTTTTATAGTCATCGAATATCTCCAACTAGTATCACACATTTACGTATCAAAGGATTGCTGACTTTATGTAATATCACATATAAATCTACATCTGTAAGTGAAATGTTTTATCATTAAAGTGGTTTCTTGTCCCTTATCTCGTGATATTGATCATTTTCGCATAATGAAAATACATATTTTACTTTTATATTTTATACAGGTAATTATTGAACCCAGCGGAATGTTTTGGAGACAAATTGGTGGACATTTAAAAAAAGTTGAGACATGTTCCGTGGGTGTTACTTGGGGCGTTGGTTACGACAGTACTGCTTGGGTATATACTAGTGGTTGGGGAGGTGCATTTCTCAAAGGTATTTAATATTGATTTTTGTAATAATACATCTAATATGTTTTGTATAAAGACAAAGAAGAAAAAGAATTATTATAATTGTTGAAATTGTACAATCATTCTAAGATTTTGTGCAGATATCTATCTATCTCTAATTTAGTGTTCTCTAATTGTTAATGTGAAAAAAATTACATAGGCTTAGGAACTAGCAGTACCGGAATAAATACGATGGTAGACACACACAATTATTATGTATATGAAAATCAACGTTGGAATCCAGTAACTGGATATACCGCGCATGGACTTCCAACAGATCGATATATGTGGAGCGATGCAACTGGACGGCATAAATGTACGCGAGAGCATACGAAATTATTGTCAATGCATTGGCATTGGGTAAGTGGCAAAAAAATATTTTCTTTTTGAAACTCTCGATTTTTGCTTGAATTCTTTGATGAAAAATTATTAAGAAATAATATTTATTATTACGACATATTCTTTAGATTGAGATAAAATTATTTTGATATTTTGAAGGTATCAGATTGGATCGTTGATTTTCATACACCTGGTGGTGTTGATAGAGATGGATGGCAATATGCTACTGATTTCCCGTCGCAATATCATGGCAAGAAACAATTTACTGATTATGTTCGAAGAAGACGATGGTTTAGAAGATGTCAACTAACGACCAGTGGACCTTGGCAAGAATTGGGAAATACCAAACTCATTGATGTTTCTTTATATGTATGTTTTATATTTTTATCACTGCTATCTTTAAATATTTCAGAAAGAATGTAGAATAGATTTATTCACTTCAGCATATAAGTGCCAAGAAAGGAACTTTACAAAATTTTCTTAGTACACTCTTATCCTTACTACTTTCCTATATTTCCTCCTTTCTATCTCTTTTCTACCTAATTCTTTCTTTATATATTTAGATTCTCTTCTTTCTATTTCTTTTCCCTTATAGTATATTTTACATCTTATGTCATTCTATATTCCTTCCTTTGCCTCTATACAATCTTCATTTTTCTCTTACTCCTAGTCCACTACTTTCTTCTTTTTTTTTTTTTTATCTTCAAACGTCTCCCTTTTTTTTAATCATCTTTCCCGGTCACTTTTTCTTGTCAATAATCGAACATATCTCCGTTTTTTCACCTCCATGTAATTCTCTTAATGTTATTTCCTTCTCCAATCTTCCTTTTCAAACTCACATTTCCAAAATAATATATTCTGTGTCTTTCTTGTCTCTGTTAATTATAATAGGCGACTGAAAAACCTGGCACGGATGGTCCTATTAATGTTTGGGCAGTTGCGGCAAACGGTGAAGCTTTGTTCAGACGAGGCGTCTCAGAATCTAGTCCAATGGTGCGATTATTTAAATTATTTTTTTACAAAATATAGATATAACGTGTGCGTGTGCGTGTGTGTACAATTTTTAGTGATTAAAACATATATACGTGCGTATATATGTTAATTTTCAAAGTAGCTATTAAGATATATAGCAATACTTTTTGTACAAATGATCTGTTTAACATATTTTATGTTATTAAATATTATGTTATTAAATAGGGAGTATCATGGGAACACATACCAAGTGATCAGCCCTTAATTAGCATATCGTGCGGTCCATGTGGTCAAGTCTGGGCTATCGGAAAGAATGGTTCCTCCTATTGGAGGCTAGGCATCAGTGCTACAAAACCAACTGGTATTATAAAATATTATCTCGACAATATAATAGCTACAATTACTACAATACTTCCGTTATCCAATAATTTAACATTTACTTAATAAAAGTTTTAAGATTTTGTTAAAATTTAGGTATACATTGGCAAAACGTTGAACCACCTTCAGGCGCTCAGTTAAAGCAAATTTCGGTAGGATATGATGTAGTATGGGTCTTAGATACGATAGGTCGACTGTCAGTACGCCGAGAAGTACAATCCAATGTTTTCCCTGAGGGAACTCATTGGCAAACGTTACCTGCTATGCCAAACGATCCTATTCACATAGGTATCAAATAGATTCTCTCTTTTTTCTCCTTTCTCTCCTCCCTCTCTCCCTCTCTCTCTTTCATTTCATTATTTGAAATTAAATCACATATTAACATTCATAGATATGTCAGTCGCAAACGCTAAGCAAGGATTCCGACATGTATCCGTTTCGAGAGAGCAAGGACAAGTTTGGGCAATTTCGGGAGCCGGCATTATTTGTCGAAGAATTGGTGTTACTCATGAAAATCCAGCTGGAACTGGATGGGTAACTGGTATAGGGGTAAGTAGCGAGAATAAATTTCAATAAGTTGAAGATTGATTTAAAGCACGAAGAACTAGTCTATGATTGTATGAAATTGTAACGAGATCAAAATTAAAATTTTTTTTCTAATAACTCATAATACAATTAATAAATGTAAATAAATAACTATTTTTTTTCAATATATTGATGAAAGTAGTATTACTTTTCATACTTAAAATAATCACTTAAACGCAATTATGTTAATCTATAAAAAGAAAGATGGGGAAGAAAGAGAGAGAGAGAGAGAGAAAGAGCAAAATTTTCTTATTTCAATATTCTCTTATAATCTATCTGATATTATTAAATAAGAAAAATAAATTTTTTTTATTCCTAACAGGCAAACTGGCAAAATGTAAGTCTTGGAGGACTTGTAAATAGAACAAAATAATTTTTGTTGTGATTGCTTATATTAAAATATAGGATACGAAGTAATTAACAATCTCGTGATTGTCTTGTAAAGTGTAATATTATATATGTGCGCGCGTGTGTGTAAACACAGAAACATGTAATATCGTTAATTTATAGTCATTTACAATACATATAGGGCGAATTACTCGACGCTTTCACATTGAAAACTTTTTCCTCAGCATAATGGATATTAAGGAAAGATATCAAGTTGATGCAATTAAATAGTTTATAAAATAAAATGTACCAAAAATACATGTACATCATCATTTAAATTACTTCTTGAGTTACAATTTGCATCAAGATATACTATGTGATAAAATAATAATCGTTATTATTTGAAAATAATATTATTTATGTAAACATTTTGTTATATTTCTAATATGTCTAAAGTACATGACAGATAAATATAAATAATAAATATAATAGCACCTATACTAAAATAGCACAAAATGCTTACAAATATATAGTAAAATTAAAAAAATACTTTCCTGTGATTGCGTGTAAACATTCCAATTAGCGTAACAATATCACTGTTCAACATTTTCTTTTCACGAGTATAAATAGTCATTCCCAATGTATTTTTGGTAAACTTTTAAATTAGTAATCCTCTCTCCAATCTGTTTGAAAATTGATTTTCTCTATGTATTTTTCATCGCTAAATACGAATCTGGAAGAATTTTTTGTCGATCGAACATGCTCAGATTACCATCTTGAAAAATAAAAAACAAAAAACTTATTTTTTTATCAATATATTTCCTAAAATATCAATTGTACAAAAAAACTCGAACATAATGTGAAGCTCGTGATATTGCCTACAAGAAAGATTCTGTGCATAATAGATATATTCAATACTTTAGCTATATTTAATTATATTAATTATATTTAGTTATAATTAAAAAATTCTGTGCTTTCGGGACAAAACTGAATATATTGGTTGAAAACCCATGTGGAACCATACGATGTCGACGTTTTTATAACGTAGCATCGGCAACAAATTTTCTAAATTTTGTTAATGCCACACGAAAATATCAACTTTTAGCTTTAAAATGCATCTTGTTTCATTTCGGTATGATTTTTCGTTTTCGAGATATAGCAATTTGAAAATAGCTTTTTTTCCATGTATATACATGGAAAAGGTATTTTATTTTATCTTAATAATACTGCATTATGTAAAAAGTAAGTGCTTTACATAATATAATCAAATCATAAAATAAACGAAATGAAATGCATTTTAAAGATAAAAGTTGATATTTTTGTGTGGCATTAACAAAAGTTAGAAAAAAAATTTGCTGCTGTCGGCATTAAGGGGTAACATCACAGCAAACGATCGAAAAAGTAAGGAAATTTTGGAATTTTTTCAGGCTAACAATGAAAGTGAAATAAATGGAAAATTGGGTTTGTGATTTTTATTTGACTTATAATAAAGTATTTTAAAAAAATTTTTTTTAATTTTAGAAACAAAATGGCAGCGCAACCGTTGCATAAATAGAAGGCGGTTTTTCTGGAAGGTCTCCGGGGCTTGCAGCAGAACTGCCGTATATCTTCAAAACCAAATTTTTTTTTAATCTACATTAGATTTGCTAGAGAAGCACGTAAGATTATGTTAAAATTGATTTTTGCAAAAATGGCGAACAGTTGAAAAAAAAAATTTTTTTTTCCCAAAAAATCTTGCACAAAATTGTTTATAACAAAAAAGTTTTTAACCGATTGTAAAAATCCTAAATACTTCTCTAGAGAATTTAGTTTAGAAACTACACTTCAAATTTCAAATCAATTGATCAAAATTTGTTTGAGTTATGCTGCAAGCCAATTTGAAAAACACGTTTAAAGTTTTGAGCGACGTTATTTTTGTATTTATAAGCGAAAATTTGTTATTTATCCTTACCCAGCTATTCCTGCTCCGTATAGTTGTCCTTCTAGATTGAACTTTTCCTCGTCTTCTTTTCTGGACGATCTCTGAGGGCCACTTTTATCAAGTCCCGATTAACTTAACCATTCTAGTAACTTTGCAGGATTCCAACTGAAACAGCCGCAACTGACTCCGACATCAGCTTCAGTTGGAATCCAGCAAAGTTACTAGAATGGTTAAGTTAATCGGAGCTTGGTAAGGGCCAATTTCACCAACGTCGGTTAGACTAACCGACGGTTAATTCCAATGGAATTNGGTTAGCTTAACCGACGTTGGTGAAATTGGCCCTAAAAGTGGCTCTTGAGGGCTAATTTCACCAACGTCAATTAAGCTAACCGACGGTTAAAGTGTCAATCGTGATTGGTTTATTCTGATCAAAGACAAATGCGATTGGACAATTCCATTGGAATTAACCRTCGGTTAGTCTAACCGACGGTTAAAGTGTCAATCGTGATTGGTTTATTCTGATCAAAGACAAATGCGATTGGATAATTCCATTGAAATTAACCATCGGTTAGTCTAACCAACGTTGGTGAAATTGGCCCTGAGTCTCCTTGGTTTCTTTCTCGGTGAATGAGCACTCCGAAAGTCTGACACTTGTCTAATTCAACGCAGAAATTAAAGCAGTTTGGACGGATTGTCAAATTCAGTATTTGCCTAGCCTCCAATATACTTGTAAAACTACGTTGAAACGGCAAGGTTACGGACTATATCAATTTTTTCACTTGATTTCGGAGTGATCGACCAAACGAATGAATTAAAACTTTCGTTCGAATTTTACGTGTATCCTCCGAAGCATTGGTTCAATAGATCATCGCTGCTTGGATCTTAATCGGCTTAAAAGTCATTTAAATTTTTTTTCACATATAAAACCAATTGCATATCATTTTTGAGACCCTAAAACATCATTTAAACGAAAAAAAAAAATCGATTTTTTGAAAATTTTACTGTGATGTTATCCCTTAACTATCATCGTTTTAGCCCCTTTGAAGCAATTTTTCTCAAAATTCTGTCCTGGTAGCCAAATTTGAATAACTGGATTCGCATTCAAGAGGCAAAAATACATCGGAAAAGACTATTGATGAAAAAAGAAAAGTCAAACAATGTCAGATAGTGTATTTATTGAATGATACTCGGAAACTAGTTTCGTTAATTTTTATGAACTGATATACAGTCTGTTTGACAAAAGCGTGTACGGCTAAACTTTTTCCTGGAAACCGTTAGAGGATAGATTCAAACGCGAGCAAGTAACGAGATCCTTCCCCCAAGATGCTTTGTATAGAAAGTCTCGTTCGACCTTGGCCACAGAAGGACATATTTCACCATGAGTGCCGCGTATGCATCACGTCACGAAGCCGTGTTTATGTGTTTTTATCCAAAAAGATCGAAAATGTCATACGGAGCCGCTGCTAAATATATGAAAAAGTCGAAGACATTTGTAAGTAAGGGGGCGAAACACTATTCCGACGTAAAATATTATTATTTTAAGGAGAATTAAAACTACTGTCACTTGATTTGAAATAAGAAAAATTTGGTACAATTGTTTTTTCTTTGAGGAGCGCGTACACTTGGCGCCTTTTTTATCTTTTTTAAAAAAATAATTTTGTAATGATATCATGCATTTTATACCTTATTATGTTATTACAAAAAATAAATAGTAAATGTATTGGAATGCGTGTAGAATCTCATCTGAAGTTCTCTTCTCTTAAACTCTATTGTCTCTATTGATTTTATTGTCAGTCCGAATCCAAAACGAACGATCACGGACTATCAAACTCGCTGCGAAATTCAACAACGTCGATCGTCAATCGCGCAGAAAGGAGCAATCTCGCTCGCTTTCTCGCTCGCTTGCGTTCTCCCGCTTTCTTCGCTCACTCTCGATACATATGTGTATGTGACTGCCAGGCTTAAGTGCTTCTTGCGTCAAGAGTTGCAACTGTACAAGATTTTTTGGGACGACGATGATGATGATGATGATGATGATGATGATGATGATTATGATGATGATGATGATGATGATGATGATGATGATGATGATGATGATGATGATGATGATAATGATAATAATAATAATAATGACATTTCTTAAAAGTAAATTTCTAGAATTCGGATTTTGCATCGCAATATCTCCGTTCGTAGGGCACGTAGGAGAAAAATAAAAACACTTTCATATAATCATATAATTCGAACCTAAGCTAGCGATTGAGCCAACTTAGAACTTGATCGATTCAGTCGTTATTGAGATTCGATAATCTCAGATGCTCGCAACTCACCGGCTCATAAATACGTATAAATACAAGGCTCTCGTACTCTCGCATACACTTTAGCGCCGAGACACAACTGTCTCTATATGTATAAAATTGTAAAAGAATGATGTCCAATTTAGAAAAGAATTGAATTCAGAATTTATAAAAGAGATGATTGAAATAAAAGACTATTGAAGACTATTGAATTGTCTCGATCTCGATATCGATTTATAATATTTAAGTTGCGCGCGCGTATGTGACGTATGCGTGTGTGCGTGCGTGCGTGCATGTGTGTGTGTGTGTGTGTGTGTGTGTGCGTGCGTGTGTGTGTGTGTGTGTGCGTATTGTATTATTAAAATTAAAATTTATTATAAATTTATTAAAATTTATGATTAAAAATGCTTTTCAATTTAAGAGCTAAAGCTATTTTTCATCGGTCGGTCAAAATAATTTTTTCATTTTTTGCTGCTCTTACAAATATGTTAAAATGATTATTAGACGAAGGATTTTTTCTTTTTTTATAACAAAGAAAATGTTATCAAAATGACGTTATTATCTTAAATTTCTCTATATATTTTTGTTGTAACTTTTCGTTTTCTATCTTATCTCTTTTTCCTTGCTCACTATGGACAATTCCGTAAAACCCATAAATGCAGAAGCCTATAAATAAAACATTAAGATGTAATATTTGATTTAAAATTAGTTTCGTCTTTAAATCGCATAGTACATTTTTGCATGCCTTTTACATTTATGACAGGACTTACCGATCAACAACCAAGTGGCGAATCTGATCCACGTAAAGACATCTAGTTGGAACATTAAATATATGTTTATAAAAATACTGAGACACGGAATAAACGGAACGAGAGGTACCTATACAACAGAGCATTACAGAAATATGTTAAATTGATAGATTAGACTTTCCGCAATGTTGCTATGTTATATTATAATGCATAATGTGAAATAATCGAGCTCTTATAATTAGTATAAATGCGCATACATTTTCTTACCTTGAAAGACAATTCGGTCTTCTGCACCGGTTGTCTACCAACCGCTGCTAAATTCAAGAAAAGAATAATCACGAATACACCTAGTATCACAGATATCACCACATTTCCTACGAGCAAGTGCGCACTCATGTTACTAATCAAAAACGTGATGATACATATAACGATGCCTGAAACGATTAAACTTTATAGATGAAGTAATTCTATGAACTGGACATATATTTATATAAATATCCCAGTTCGCATTTATCATAAATATAATTTATTTTAATATTACCCAGACATGGATAATTTACGTAAACTCACAGAATAAGACAATGCCGACATTTGCAATCCTGCTAGAAAGTTCCGTTGGTTCCTTTCGATTTTGCAAATTGAACAATTCTGTAAATATACTTACAGGTGTAAGTTGGTAATTACTTGTTGATAGTATGGCAGAAGCGTTGCTAGAGTTTTCTTTTTGATACCTATAAAAAATATATATATGTATATCCAATAATTTTTCTTTTAATTTCACATTTAATGTTTATAAACGAATCACGACGTTACCTCAATATCAAGACACATATCGCTACTATCGTATATGCAAGTAGAGTCCCAATAGACATCATGTCGATTAATTGTTGCAAATTGAAGATGAGTGTCATGAGACCTAAAACAGATTTGTTAAAATGAATAAATGTTAATAAGTTATCAGATACAAGGCGCGTTATGTCAATCTGATGTACGTGCGCGCGCGCGCGCGCGCGCGTGTGTTCTTCCAATTGCTATATACCGAGACTGTGGTTTACATACCGCTAAATAAACCAGAGAGCACCGTGCCATAAACAGGCGTCATTGTCTTGGGATGTACCTTGGAGAGAGTCTTGAATATTATGCCGTCACTAGCCATGGCATATAGTACGCGTGGTAAAGGAAACATAGCGCCCAAGAGACTGGTGCAGAGCGCGAATATCGCGCCTACGTTGACAATCCATTTGACGACAGGCCAGCCAATCTCGTCAAACGCGTGTGGGAACGGCGCATCCGCGCTCTAAGATAAATTCTTACTTGAAGTTCTAGATCTAGATCTTGCGGGTATTCCAACGTTGTTCGAGAAAGTTTTACGTTTTCGCAATATTACTTTATAGAGTGAATCTCACCTGAGCGTAATAAGGCAGCATCATCGTTAGAATCATCGAGACACCAAAGTACGCTACGAATATAACAATGAGGGAAAGTACGATTGCAAGAGGAATATGACGTTGAGGATTCTTGGCTTCTTCGCCGGTAGTAGCAACCGTATCGAATCCGACGAATCCATAAAAACACTTGGCCGCTCCGATCATCACTCCGCTGATCCCGAACGGCATGAATCCACCAGCTCCTCCGTTTTTCACGGAATCTGGAATATCCTCAGGTGCGATCGACCAGTTTGACGAATCCGCTGGAAATTCGATTAGAAGACTCATCTCCGAGACTATATCTTGGACGGTAACAATAAGACTTAAATTCTTTAAGCGAAGTTTATATGCCTTTAAGAGCCCTTCTCTATCTAGAGGACGTAAAATTGAGTATTTTTCAAAAGTGATTTGTAAGTAAACGATGAAATCAAAGTGTAATAGTTGCAGGTTTTTTTATTGACATTTTAACATTAGTTTCACGTATTTATCGCTTAAATATTATGTATAATATAGGCGGTATCCAGGGTGTAGTGCAGTGCCAAAATTTCCGGAGTCTCCGCCGTTGTAAAAAATTTATTGAGCTAGAAATAGAGCTAGAACAGAAAATGAAAATTTTTTACAATTAGTAATGGGTTCTTAACTGTATGAACTAAAGAAAATGGAAAATAATAATTTTTCACTAAATGACAACGTTGCAAAGAAAACAGTTATTTTTTTCGCTGAAATTTCTGTGCTTTCTCGTTGTAAATTAAAAAACTATTCAAGTTATCATAAAATCCTTAGTTCATGCAATAGCGACACTTAATTCAGACATGCATATCGAATTTTAAGTCACTTAGATTATCAGCATGGGAATTTTGTACGACTTCAAAAATAGTTTCGAGAAAAACGTTTAAGTTTATTTTTAACATGTTCAAAGCAACATAAAAAAATTCAGTTCCTACCTTCAATCAGTTATCCCTGGTCCCATACAAACATCCTTCTTCGTAATACTGAGATTCTTCAGTTTGTCTTCTTTCACATGCTAATATTTCACAGCTCCAATTTAGACTTAAGCGCGCTTTATGCATCGCTCATTTTGATCGTAAATAACTTTCTTTACGGTCAGACTCTGACAAAAACTTTTTGAGACCTTATTCTACACACTTTAATGTATCGATTTATGAAAAAAAAATTCGATTTTTTTTAATTCTAAACCGAGGAGGGTCCTTAGTCCTTTATTTGAAATTTAAAACGCTCATCGCGTCATAGATCTAATTTTCGAACCATAGATCTAATCGAAAGCGGCGGTTTAACTTTAATTTACCTTATGCGGCTTACCTTTCATCGATCCTGTGACGATGACAGTCGTGATAGTTATCAAGTTTATAACGGTAAAAACGTTATTTAAGATGGACGATTCCTTCACTCCGACGCACAGTAACACTACTAGTAACATGACCATCGCGAAAGCGAAAAAATCAGGATATTCTGACAGGAAAGAAATGTCGATAGGCATAATAGAGCGTAAAGCGTTACCCATGACGTTTCCTATCAATGCGTCGATATAATTGCTAAGACCTCGAGCGACACTCGCTGTACCTGTAAAATTATCATAAATTATCATAAAACATTCCTGACGCGGATCAATATTATACGTATCGTTACGCTATCATAAATCTAGCTAGCCTTTCTTCACATTTTTTGCCAATTATACAATATTTCTCACCAATTACATATTCCAAAATTAAGTTCCATCCTATGACGAAGGCAATAAATTCGCCTACCGTTACGTAACTATAAACGTACGCTGATCCGGCTTTCGGCACTCTCGATGCGAATTCCGCGTAGCACATACCTATATATAAATAAATAAATATATATATGTGTGTGTGTGTGTGTGTGTGTGTGTGTGTGTGTGTGTGTTTGTTTTGTCATATATGTATACATACATTAATATAATATACATACATACAAGATATATAATAATAATATAAATACATGAAACCCGTTGAGATTTCGTGATATCTCAGGTTTTAAGATATTACATTTGATTTTCACGTTACTTTGGCTGCGGTCCACTTGGCGCTACGAATGCTTCGAAGCATTTTTTGATTGGTTAATTTGTAAAATTCTATCTTCTGATTGGTCAATCGAATGCTTCGAAGCATTCGTAGCGTCAAGTGGACCGCAGCCTTTGTCACAAGCCTTGTAGGCTTTATATAATTGTAACTCTCCTCGACCGGAATAGCAGAATCAGTTGATTTTATTTAGAAAATTTGGAAATGAAAATATTAATTAGACTCACACTGGTTTGATGCATTTGATACATTTGATATATTGTATAATTAATCAATTTGGTTTTACCCGCGAAAGCAGACGCGATGGCGGCTATGAGGAAAGAGATGGAAACGGCAGGTCCAGCCGTCTCTTTGGCTACGCTTCCAGCAAGGACGTAGACGCCTAAGCCGAGAGTCGCACCCACACCGAGTGCGGTTAGATCGAATAAACCGAGGACTCGTGCTAATCGTTCGCTCTTCGTATCTTCGTTCTTTTCTACACGTCGCCGCGACAACGCTTTCCACAAACGGTTCGTCATATTCGCGATCTGGCTCTTCTTTTTCACCAAAACTAAAATGTGTAAATGTCGTGAATTATATCGCGTAGATCATTCGCAATCATTCGTTAATCAAATCAGATATTAATTTACGAAAGGCATATATTTGGCATATCGTGCGAAATCGATTAACAACTCACTTTTTAAGACCCAGCAAACGAAAATGTATTGAAATGAATTGAAAATTTTTATCCATTTTAATTCATTTGAACAAAATATGGATTGAAAAAAATAGCATTTACATCATTTCAATCCTATGTCATGAATTGTATGACCCGAGTAACATTTTTTTGGATTTAAAAAGTAGAAATCATTTTGTTTTAATCCCGCGTGATAGATTAAAATGAATTAATGGTCTGCATATTTTTTTTTAATTAAAAAAAATAAGAATCGCTTTGTTTTTATCCCTTCATATGGATTAAAATGGATTTTAAAAAATTCGGAAACTTTAATTGGATAGAAATGGATTCAAAAGATCAGAATCTGGATTTGACACGAACAAAATGAATTTCCATTTTTGTCTATTTCAATCCATTTTCGTTTGCTGGGGATTAAGCCCGCCCAGATAGCTCTGATAACTATTTGTCGACTACATTCTACAATTTAAACTGTATCAGGTAAGAATGAGCTTGAAGAAAAACATTTGTTTCTTATTTTCAATATTTTACGCGATAGCGCCGCGATGAACGAACTTCCATCAAGACGAAGCATGAATTCGAAGAATTATTAGAGCCTCAATTATTGTCGAACATTTTTCGACAATAATTTTTAAACGATAAAATGTAATTTAACATTAACCAAGTAAATACTAACAATAACATAACAATGTTATAATTTTATATTCAGCAACAGAGTTGGATAATCCAAGTAACAAGCTAACGTTATTTGTTATCATTTTGACGAAAAATGATGACAAATGTCAGCTTGCTATCTGGGAAGTAAATCTTTTTTGTTAATTATAAGTTAATTTAAAGTTAATGGCCTATAAAATTAATTTAGTTACGTTAAAAGTTGCATGAACAAAAAACTAACTTAATTAAAAGTTACGTTAAGATTAAATTAAGTTAAATTAAGTTTAAAAAGTATTATTTATATTAAATTAAAACATTTTTTTAGTTTAGATTATTCTAAAACGAAAAAATAATTACAATATAGATTAGTGAATAAATATTTAACTTGTAAAATAAGTTTAAATATAAGATACCAAAGAGACATATTATTTTTTGCTATATTTTTTACATGAAAATATATGTATTTTTTTTATTATAAAAACTAACCATAAATAATTAAAGAATCACATAGCAAGAGTTACACAAGAAATAAAGATAAAGATAATGATTATCATAAAAGAATATCTGTTTTTAGGGAGAGGAAGGATTAAAATATGCTCGTTAGCATCATTATTATTAAATTAATTATTATTAATTTAATATCGTGATATTACTATTCTTGTTCAACTTAAGACTGTGTTTCAAGACCGAAAATTTATTCGACGTGCAGTTTGGTGAACTTGAGAAATGTATATAAATTTACACAAGGAACATTTGCACGAAAATCTATCTTTGATCGTTTAGCGCACTTTTTATTATTTTGTGTTTTCACATATCGGTCTATATTCTATTTGTTGTTACCTGTATTGTGTATTATTTTAATTTAGTGCTTTTAAATAAACTTTCCTTTTCGCCTCTTTTTTTAAAACTCGGAAAAAATGCAAGTAGACTTGCACAAGGCATCATGTCCATTATGACCATTATTTTTTCTAATTGTCTATTTAAAATTTTATAGAGAAAAAAAAAATACTAACGTTCAAAAATAAAGAAAATTTTAACCCTTCCTTTACGGCACACGTGGCCATGAGTATGGTTCCTCTATACGGAGGAGCTCGCCGCGAATATACACTTTGCGTACATAGAATGTAACATGTGAATAGATAATATTATGTAGATAAAAAGTGTACCAATAACTAATTTCTCCCGAATTTTTCCAATAGTTTGAAAAAGAACTTTTATTATAACTTTTTTTCATTATAATATTTATTATATAAATATTACACTGCCAAACGAAAAAATATATAAGAATCGTAATTTTTAATACGTAATTAATCAGATACAGATCAATAGAATCAAAAGATTCACCACAGAATTAATCATTATCTGAGTGCCGATTATAATCGGCGCTAATATTCACGACTCACTACATGGATACCAATGGATATAGTGTTAGGAATGAAAGGGTTAATCCGATACGATTCAATAGAATCAAAAGAATCACTGCCAATGCAGCAGGATTCATCATTATCTGCGCGCCGACCATAGTCAATTATAAATAACTAGTAAAAGTTAACTTATTTGAAATTAACTAAGTTAAGTTAAAAATTTTATTAACTTTTTAACTTTATCACTTAACTTTTAACTAATTAACAAGTTACTACCTAATCTTGCAACAATACAACTTTTATATTAATAAGTAGAAAATTATAATATTATATTGATGTTTTATGTTACTGTTACTTGATGTTTATTGGGTAACCATCAATTGAATCGAAAAATAAAAGTCGGAAAGAGGAAGGTCAAGTAAATTTAGAAATAGTAGGTAATTTAATTTAAAGAGAGAGAGATCTCTCGATCTTTACGCGTGTAGAAACAGCAAAGCCGCACAAATCATATCCGTTTGAATGTTATTACCGCGATATACGGCTCGACCTTGATGCCACTTTCTCTCCGTTCACTTATTTCTCTGTCGTTCCATTCGATCCTTAGGCTTTGTATACATAAAGCTTAATATTACATAAACGTGTAAGAGATATACATAGAGATGTGTAGCTGGAGCTGTTACGTAGCAACAATTAAACTATAGATTTAATTTTTCTTCAGTTGGAGGTTATTAAGATAACAGCATTAATGATATACATTACATACGATGTATAATGTACGATGATATGTATGACGTATGATCTGCCTCGGAAATTGACAGAGGATTTGACTTCAATGACTAACACTAATATATATTATATGTGCTTTCAAAAGACCCGATACAACGCGGTGTTTTTCTGCGACGCGTAAAAAGGATCTCATCTTTTAATAGTCACAAGTACTGCAAAATGTACTCTTATTATTAGTCGTTATATGTCATCATTATTATCAGATTTCATGCTCAGATACTCAGATTATATCGCTTGGTAAATGCTTATTAAGAATAAATTCTCAAGTCTTAATTCCTAATTGTATGCACACATACATCAAAAATTAGACGGTAAAGGAATTTAAAAATAGATAGAATATAGAAAGTAATTTAATCTTTCTTTATAATGATAAATCTGTAAATGGTAAAAGGTGATAACAATCAAAATAATTGGCAACTTCTCATGAATTATATGCATTGTATGTGTAATCTAATACAAGCACACCATTCTTATATATATGTTTTTTTGGATCGTATCATTATTTTCATCGTAGATGAGAAATCAAACTGAATCAAACCGAATTCAAATGCCCAGTTCGAATGACAATTTTAAGACAGCGCATGCGCGACGAGCTTTCAGTCATTCTTTGATAATACCTTTTTCATTTATCCGACAACTCACGATCATAAAATAAAATCATAAAATCAAACAATGTACAAGGTTTTCACTTTTACGCTCATATAAGTAGATACAAAATGCCTTGAATCAAAGCATTTAAGTTAAGAGAGCAAATATTTACAAATCATCTCTTACACTTGGCTTTACATCAGGAATTACGTATCATGTTCATATTACGCTATCCAATCGCTACCCAGATAGCAAAATGCTAGCAGTTTGCTGACAGATTGGCAATAAATTCGATGAGATTCCCACTCTAGATCTATCTGTGTTCACTCAAGATCTGTCGACAAAGCCTGCAGACATGCTATTGTCAGCAGATTGGCGGCAGAAATCGAACAAGATCTGCGGGCGCGAACAATCTGACAGCAGATTAACAGCAGAAGCTATAAAATCCTGCTCGGTTTCTGCCATCAATTTGCTGGCAATAGCATATCAGCGGGCTCTGTCGACAAATTTTGAGTGAACACAGATGGCTATGCATGTCAGCAGGCTTTATCATATTTTTGACGGCAATTTGCCGACATCGCCAGATATTACAGACTATTTTCTTATAAAAGTAGTAAACGTACATTATTGTTGTAACATTCGAATTTGACAATTCGCAACCGCCCTAAAATCTTTGAAAAAGTGCGACAATCCATGATCCGATATGTCCCACGCGTCTATTGAATCAAATAGGAGATACTTTGAACATTTGTTGTAATTAAAAATTGAAAATAAATAATATTAAATAATAATATTATTTAATAATAATATTAATAATAATAATATTAAATTATATGTTTTCATTTTTCATTAAACATTTGAGCTGTATCTAACAACAGTTGTTTGTATATGTTAATATAAACTTTTTTTCATGTGGAGAGTCCCCGAAATTTGTCCCCTTATTTAGTTACACTTTTATATATATATATATATATGTGTGTGTGTGTGTGTGTGTGTGTGCGCGTGCGCGCGCGCGCTTGACATTGTATGACTTTGATTTACATTCTTTTAAAAAGAAGTCCATAACTACATGTTGTGCAAGTGTAAAAAAACACATCTCTCTCTAATTTTCTCGACAAATTATTCTTCAATGGCTATGTAATTGTCTACCATTAACTACACATACGCGTACGCGCGCACGCATGTGCACACACGAAACACACTTATACATAAGCATAGGATATGTAACAATGTTTATATTCTATCGATTCTCTCAATTACAAGAATATTCATGATATTACGCACTTTGACACGCAATAGCAAGCAATTGATAAAGCAGATTTGCTTTAATATTAAGATAATTAAATGCTTGTCACAATGTGATTAACTGAACAAGCTTACCTTAATTTGAAAGATATGTATAAAATGGGAACATTAATATATACACACTATTTGATCGATAAAGTGAATAAAATAAATCAAATTGTTGTCAATCGAGGAGAACTGATCGCTTCGGCGAACAATCGCAAATTAATAACTGTAATTTTACGGTGCTCACTTTTCACCTGTCTGTGTAACAATAAGCTTCAATGTTCCCCCACTATACTATTGAAGTAGGCCATTTGCATTGCATTAGAAGTCGCCATGCTATACTTGATGTCGCAAATTTCCAGTCACATGTTAGACACTTGGAAATTTGCGGTCTTGATATACATAGCACACATGCGCGCGCGCGTGCATACGCATATATATTACGAATTCGATGAAATATTGTTCTCAAAAGGATATTTTTTGCACAAAATATATATTTTATTTCGTTTTAATTAAAGTTGTCAAAATGTTGGCAATACTTTTTATCCGTTTTACTATATATCACATATAAATCACATATAAATCTAATAATACAAGTTGGTTGTAATCTCCTTTTTATTATTTGCCTTGATTATTATTTATACTTGAACCGAAATAATGTTTTCAGTTTTTCTATCCAGTTCTATTCCAATTCTAACATAACGTAACAATTAATTTAGTAATGTTGTAATCTTATTGTTTGCATTATTCATAAAAATTGTTAATATTGCAATAAACTGCAATAAATCTTTCATGCAAAATTTTTTGAAATTGAATATAATACAATTGAAATTACAACTGTTCACGATAGTAAATATTGATAATCACAGGGGGGGCTCTGACAGTCACAATATTTGCTTCGAAGTTCTATCTCTATGTAGCATCTTTACTTAAAAATATGATATTCTAAACAATATTAGATACAGTGTATTAGATATAGCACAATAGGATCGGAGGACAAGTTGCTGATTTGTAGATCTATAAACAAATGACGAACGCAGTTTGCAAACACTAAATTATGTTAATATGCAAACGATAAAATTAATTATTATATGTTATGTAACATGATTTTGATTGCTCTTTGGCAGAAATGTTTAAGGGAGAATTTACATTGAATAGATCAGTTTAAGATCTATCTGTAGATTTTTTATATGTTTCAGGATTTATTGCACAACCAGGACACGTGTGCAATATCTCATGAATAAATATCTCACAGTCTAAACAAAACGTTTGATTACACTTTCTGCAAGTATATACCTAAAAATAAATACATATATGATATTCTTGCTATCTAAAATGTTCAAACATTAGCTATTAGATCAGTGCAAAAGTTCGTGCCCGATTTGTAAATAAAAGTCAAGCAGCAGTTATTATAAAAAATCGCCTTTACTAATCGATGATGCATTCGCCATCGTTCTCGATAATCATTTTCCAACGTTCAATCAATTTATAGATACCACGTTTGAAAAAAACGCTAGTTTTGCGTCAAAAAATGCTATTTCACCAGTTTTATCTATACAAATCGGGCACGAACTTTTGCACTGATCTAATATTGATCTCTTCTAATTCAGAACTTCCCAATATCACATTTTTCAGTTGTATAATCTCTCTGTGTGTGTGTGTGTGTGTGTGGCAGATTTAAAATATATTTTGTCTCTGATAAACATTCATTTAATTTATCATAAACTTTGATATTTTTCTATAATAATCTTGTAATAATGTCAAGAAAAAATGACAGTTTACCTTTTTATCTTTTTGAGCAAAAGCTTTTTGGCAACCAAAACAAAAAGTGTGATCACTCTCAGGTGCAATTTCTTTAAAAGGATCAACAGGAAATAGATAATGGTACGATCGCGCTAAATGTGGAGCAGATACTAAAGTAAGACCACAAGCTCTACATTCCACAGGGAGCTCACAATGTTTACTGAGGCACTGAGGACAAAGGTAGCCGGTAGTCATAAGTTTAACTGTTTCATCAGAATTTTGTGCGTGACTGTAAAGAAAAAAAGCACATGTGTAAAATATAGCAAAATTATCATCAAAATACTAATAAACATGTAAAATACAATGAAGTATGTTATGCTGATTTGCACTTACCACATGCACACTGTTATAGATGTATCTGGCGCACTAGAGTGTAAAGAATGATGAGGAAATCCCATTTTCACAAGCGCTGCATCTAATCGCGTTGCGGCAGGTGGAGGATCTATATGTGCGTTCAATTGCTCCTTATAATGCTTATCATCAAGTGCAACACTATGTTCACCACCAGTGATGTTTGCCATTCGTTTGCAGATATATAATTCAGCGGCCAATCCTATTACACTACATCTAATACCATCCAATTTCATATTCTAAAACAAACTCGATATCAAGAGAAAGATATATTTTCGAAACAAATAAAACATAAATATCAAAGCATACTCGTATTGTTTCATTGATGTCTCCAGGATCACATGTAGTCAAGGCCCCTATAATTACCAATATTTCTTTACTAGCATGAGATGGTAATAATTTCAATAACTTTGTAGCCAATTCTAAAGAATTTTGCAAAGAAGGTTCACCACCTACTACAGTTTGTTGTAACGTTTGCAATTCCTATAAAATAAAAGTGTAATATAAAATGATGTGAAATCTTTAAAATAAATAATAATGAGGATAAACAAAAAAGATAAAAATAATTACCTTAACGTGCTTCTTTGAGTTACCAGCCAAATCACTAACTTTCTCAGCCCTTTTATTTCTAGTTATAATTATACCTAATTGACTTATAGGATTTTGATAGAAAAATTCTTCAATAAAATCTTCTAGAAGCTTGAGAAGATAAATATTTAGTTATTAATTAATAAATATCTGATCCCTGAGTATAACTCTGTGTGTGTGTGTGCGTGTGTGTGTGTGTGTACACGCGTGAGTGCGTGAAGGAGGAAGGGTATATAACATTTATATATCACATGTATGTACAGGGGTATAATCAACACTGCACTTTCTTTCGTTGTACCTTCAAAGAACACAGAAAACGAGTTGGCTTCAAATCTTGATTCGACATCGACTCAGAAGCATCTAAGATAATATAGAGATGCCTCATCATTCCTAATCTTGCACCCTGTTTTCTTTCCAATTGACGTTTTCTCTTAGCATTGTGAATAATATCTGCAACGGAAGGTTCCAATAAACCGTGATCATCTTCTTTGATTGCTTCCCTAGATGCCAAATAAATATGTAATTGTTACAGATCGCTACATTATTGGATCGATACAATATAAAACTTTTCTACATGTCAGAGCGCCATTGAACATGTACAAATATACAACCAATATAAAATCTATACCATGTCTTTTCGTAACCAGTTTCCCAACGATATTCCTTTTCCTCAGACTCTTCTTCTGCCATTGCCGAGATAAAATTTCCTACATATAATAAAAAGTACCGTTAGAAAAATTAAAAATAAAAGATAAAAGTGTGAACCGAATTTTATGCACATATGTACACTTGGTACACAGTTACATGATACAGACGCACCTCAAAAAAATACTTGTTTATACCGTGCAAATTCGCACGAACTCTTGAAGACATTCACCGAATTTTAGGCAATAAAAAGAATAACGCGATAATTCCGTGTTCTTCGTAGTCACGCTACGTTGCAACAGTCATTTCTACATTGGCTATTTTTTAAATAATGGCTTCTGATCCTCCTTATATAGGTTATCGAAAATCAATTCATCCAATTTCCTACATTGGAAATAAGATAAATAAGGACTATCCATCGACATGGAGACCTGGACCGCTGATTGAGGTGGTGGGGGTAATTTTTCTAGTTGTTAAAACTAGARCTAGGAAAGGATGAAGAATAAGTTGAACCAAGATTGAAGTTAAGCCAGTGGCACACGATGCTTGTTTTCCTGCTGGATCGCTTGTGTTTTAATAAATTACTAAAATTGCACCAAACAGAAGGCAGAATTTCTAGTAATTTACTAAAACGCAAGCATCCAGCAGGAAAACAAGCGTCGTATGCTGCTGGCTTTAATCTTGGTATAGAGTTTATGTTATTAAAAAAATGAAGTAGTTAGCAAAGAATCTAGTCTACTTCCAAAGATTAAAAAGAATGATTGGAATTTAACGAGATATGAATAAATCATTCTTGATCCAACTATTGAGAAACTCCAAAGTTTCAGAGCGAGATCGCGTAGGTAGTATTTGATGGATTACCCGCGTGCTCCGGATCCAAATAAATAAATCGAGACGAGTCGGGGAAAGGACGAGAAAGGTTCAGAAAAGATCAAGCAGCGGGCAGGACAGGCACGTCGCTATACACCACGGATTGCGGGCAAATCAAAGTCGGCAAGCGAGTCGGAGCATGCCGGGTAAGTATGTTTATCTGATCTGGATTGGCGGACATGGCGGACAAGAGGAGACAAGTGGGCAAAGAGGGTGGGCTGGTAGGTAGCCGGGCGGTCGCCAGCCGCCATCGGCTGCCATGGCGCCACTGTCGGCCGACGCGGTCGCTGTTTTCGTTCTGTCTTGCGCGACAACGAGCAATTTTCCAGGCTGAAGAAAAAGCCGTTCGCTGCTTTCGTCGTATGTAAGTGAGCATTCGGTTTCGTGATCGTGACATTAATTGCGTTCACGCGCGGCCCGAGATTTCATGGGGTGTTCAGAAAGCGTTCACGTAAAGACAGGAAGTGAAGTAGCTCGTAGAGTCGGCAACGAGAGCCATCTTTGACGAGCATCGGCTTGCTCGTGAGAGACAGAGGAGAGGTCGAGCTTGCATCGACGACACCATCACAATACGACGACGACGACGATGACAACGACGATGACGACGACAATAAAGAAAACGGCGCCAATATAGCTGGCAATGATACCGGTTTCGAATCTTTCGAAAAATAGTTTTCTCGCTCGTTATTAACATGAGACGTGAGATAAGGCCATGCAGCGTCCCGCGTGGCGGGAACGAGCGCGTGCGAGTTGATCTTCGTTATCCGTAACTCACGCGTTCACGACTGTTCGATACAATCGCTTCGTATGCCCAAACTCGACGCTTTGTCACTGGGAATGCATTTAATTTAAATATTAGTAACAACAATCTTGAAGGTAACTCTGGATGAACTCTACGTCGCGCATGACACGATGCGAGTGCGCGCGCGCGCGTATGAATCGGCGTGACCGAAAAGCGCGAATACTTTTCTTGAGAAGAAAAAAAAACTTGTATCGTTCAATCGTGGTCACCTGCATGCGTCGTCGTGCGCTCCAATCTTCTCGTCGCGGAAACGCGCATCAAGTTTAGACTGGACGATGTATATATTTAGTCGTTTTCATCATTTTCGCGTGGTTCGCTCCAAGCGGGCCTTTCCTAGTCGGTTATCCCATGTAAGAAAAGTGATTTAACATTTCTGCATTCTTTTTTTTTCTGTTGCACAAAAGTCTATTATGTATGCCAAGCGAAAGCTTATTCTTGCATACTTGCATATTTGCCGTTATCAATTAATGATGCTGTTATTTAATTTTTAGAAAAGAGATCGCGAGATAAGAGTCGTACAGAATGGAGGGAAACGATGGCCCTTCAGCCATCGGTAATAAACCCACTGTTATCAAAGGTATATAATCGTTATGTTGATTATTACATTTTACTTATTTATATATTTCTTGTTATTTTATCATTTAGAAACCAATTTAACTTGTTTTCTGTTTACAATCAAAGAATTGAAGCAAGATTTTTGTTTTATGTAGTGAGCATATGACGCAACAATGAATATTTCATCTTTTTCCATTTAAACTATTGTTCTCTCTTTGCTTTTAATTACTTTTCTTTATTTTACTTTTATTAGCGGCGCAGGAGGAAATGGGACGATTAGATGTGTTGGTATGTGGACAGTGTCATTCTGTCTTTCATTTTATCGAAGAGTTTCAAGAACATCGTACAAAGGAAGGAGCTTGCTCCAAAACATCACATTTTCGAGAATCCAATGACGTTTGTATCTATATACTTTGTATCTTTAGATTCTCTGTGTGAGATACCTGTGTGATACGATTGTATAGATTTGAAAAGGATTTTATTAAGAAATTTTTCTTCATATATTTGTAGAATGGACAAAAAGCACAAGTATGGGCATTTCTATTATGGAAAGATACGCAAATTCAACAAGAAAGTTCAGACAAGGATACATCTAATGCTTGGAAATTGTACCAAAAATGGTGTAACATGGATACGCAAGTGAGGGAGTCATGGATTACTGCAGGGAAAACTATACAAACTTTTACGAAAATTAGTAACGCAAAGATGCAAGATACTCCGATACAAATTCAATCGAGTACTAATATTGAAGGTGATTTTTTAAGAAATAAGAACTCTACTCGTAGAACAAAGAAAAAAAAGATATTTTTATAAATAAGACTAAGTTTGACATTCTCTGCTTTGCAGGTGCCAAACCTATAATAGTTCGTAAAGTTGTCCGAAATGGACAACCGGAAGAAACGGGCGAAGCTAAAAAGGATACTGTAAAATCATTGGAAACAAAAACACCGAAGAATGAATCTATGGAAATTGAAGTGGACAAGAAAGAAAAACCAAGATTAAAACCGTCGATCAAGCCTAAGGTATTGTATTATTTGATATTATTTGTTTATATGTTTGACAAAGTATTTTTTGAATTTATTTATTTTATTTATTTTAATATTTTTGTAGAATAAAACTGGCAAGGCAGCTATCGAAGAAGATGCAGACCTGAGCAATGAAGAATACATTGTCGAGAAAATTTTAGCCAAACGTTTTAATCCAAAAAAGAGATGCTCGGAATATTTAATCAAATGGGAAGGCTATTCACAGTGGGTATTCCCCATTAATTGCATATATCTTTCTTTTCTCAAGAATTCTATACGTAACAATGTGTTCTAAAATATTTCAAACTTATAGCGAAAACAATACATGGGAGTCTGCAGAGGCTGTAGCAACTTGCAAAAATATATTGGATGAATTTGAGCGGAATCTTGCTAAACAAAAGGAGCTTAAAGCAGCGCAACAGCAGGCTAATACGAGAGTCGTCGGACGTGCGAATTTACCGGCGCAGAAATCAGTGATAAAAGCCGAGACTAGTAAGCCTGGACCAAGTACGGCGGCTCAAGCAGGGTGAGTGATTTTATTCTTTTATAATTGAACAATATGCAATTAACATTTTATTCTATAAATCAATGCGATTATAATACAATATAATTGTTGCATATACGTAGACGTCCGATGCGGTCTAGTAAATCAAAAGCGATGGATCAAGTCAAGCAATGGTGTGGCTCGATGAAAGATGAGGATAACGAACGTATGTATTTATCCGCTTAAATAACTCACTTGCACTTGATATATATTTAATCGCAATTGTATATTTGATATTATTGTAAATATGCTATTTTTATAATTAATAGTCGTATGTGAAAATGTAGTGTTAGGTAAAAGAAGAATTGATGATTCGGAGAGTGATTCGGAAGAAGGTGGAAGCAGTGCCGCAAAGAGGACGAAAGGTGACACAGGCAGTGACGATGAATGGACCGGGGAATCTGAAGACGAAAGATTAATGGGCCGTAGTGACATGATTCAACGTGCATTCAATCGTGCTAATGCGCAATCAAATGGATCCAACAGAGTCTCAGTTTCGTCCACTGACTTGGCAACGTCGTTAGGGTTACAATCTCCAGACGGAACAAAATCTAACCAACCGCCGGTTTTAGTGGCTAGCGCTAAGGGAGTTGTTAAAGTCGATCCCAAACAAATGCCGAATTTGGCTTCCGGTCTTTATGTTATGTCACGAAAAGACGGTATCATCAAATTGAATTCGTCCCCCAGTGGGAAACTGGCGGTCAAAGGATCTCCGACGACGCAAGGTGTTGTAATGGTTCAAAATCGAGATAACACGAACGTAATGAGAAAACAAATAATTTCGACATCGCAATCCAATTCGATAACTCCTGTGAAAGTTGTTTCGAAGATAGACGGGAGTCAAGTGGTAACGCAGATGAAGATGGTTACTTCTAAGGCCGTTACACCGAAAATGGGCAACATGCAAAAGAACGAACCTATAAAGATACAACCGAAACCAGATCCGTCGCAATTGCAACAGATACATGTTGTGACTGCAGTGCCGGCACCGATAACCTTGCAACCGAGAATAACTACAGGTATAAGACCTGCTACTGTCACGCCTCAGCGAACGGTAGATGGTCGTCCTTTGCTACCTAGACCGGCATTGCGCCCAACGGCGACAACGAGCGTTCTTGGCACGATTCGTACACCCGTCAGAGCACCAGCACCGAGACAGATTCAGACACAAGTGACGCGTCCGGTATTGCAAAAACGTACGACGACGGTCGTAAGTACGCAACAGACTGTTTCGCCGGTTGCCGCAGTGACCGGCACGGTCACACAAATCAGGCCAAAATTTACAGTGCTTACAACATCTCCGCAATCCAAACAAGTGATCAAAACTAGTACTTCAGTGCAACAACAACAACAACAAACAAAACAGTCTCCAAAGACACCAGTGGGTAAGGCACAGTCATTGTTATCTCCGCAGCAAAAGTTATTAATGGCAAAGAGAAAGGCTCAAGAGGCAGCAGGCATAATTAAACCAGGAGGTCGTGGACTTTTGGCAGGTGCTCGAGCCGTTGCGGGACGAGGCAGAGCGAAAGTAGGTACTGAGACACCTTTGGTAACAACTCAGGCAGGAATCAAACCTCTGAAGGAAAGCAAATTAGCAGAAGGTGATGGACTTCACATGGAATTCCACGAAGTTGGCTCGGAAGAGAGCAGTAGCGAGGGCGAATCGGATCTCCCCCCTTCTTCCGAGCCGAATGATATTACGGCTCCAGAACCCGACAGTCCACCGCGTCCATTCACGTTATGTCCTCTCACAGGACGCATAATGGGTCCGGATGGTGAACCGCTCGAACAACCGAGCGAATCTGAACCCGGTGAAGCAACAACAAATTCGACCGTAGCAAAAACAATCACATCTGAAACTGTGACAGCAGACCTAGCCACGGCTACGACTGTTGTCGCCAACACTAATACCAGTACTATTACCATCACCACTAGCACAACTACTACAACCGCAGCTACCGCCACTACAACTGCCGCTACTGCCGCCGTTGAATTGGTCTTACCCTCTCTAGATTCACTCACGGAGAGCGGTGGTCTTATGAAAGTAGAGATGAGTCCTGGTGGAACAACCGGTACCATTGTACAAACCAGTGAAACAGCACAAATTAATCTGTCAAATGTGACAATACCTGCACCAGATTTACCTTGCTTGGACGATACCGCTTCTACAGTAGCGACAACCACAGCTTCGCAGCCCGTATCCACAGCAACATCTTTGACAGAAACCGTCGCTTCTAGCTCTACTGAAACGTCCGTTACTACAGCATTGTCAACAGTTCCGGCGACATCTACCGTTACTATGTCAGTGACAACGGCAGACGTCAAGTCTGGAGAAAAGATATCGGAGGAGAGAAAAGTAACAACGGACGATGCATCCAATTTAGTTACTATAGCCGAGCACGGCGTCGTCTATCAAGTCGCGGGCCAAGCCGAGGATGGACAGACTCTCCTTGTGACACATGGTGCCGATGGCGAGCAGCAATGTGTATATGTCACCACCGAGCAACAAGGAGATGACGGTTCAGTCTTGACGTTAGATCACGCAGTTGCTGAGGCTGTAGCGCAGCTGATCCCCGATCAAGTAAATCTCACGCCCCAATTTTACGTGAAGGAAGATGGAGCAGAACCGGCTGAAAATTCAATGGTTATGTCTATAATGGATAATACAAATGCAACCGATGTAACTGGGACACAAGAGGATAACGACGGACAGGCACAGGTTATAGCTCAAGTGGTGCAAGCTGAAGAACCTACTCCAGGTAATAATAATATTCTCTTGATTGTATCTTTTTATTTTTAAATAAAGATTCTAAAATTTTGGGTTAAATTATATCCCAACGTAAATACAAATAATATATACTATGTTCCATAAAAAGGCTCGTAACGGTTTTGAAATCATTTTATCCTTGTTGTTTATCAAATGTTGAATAAGGACAAATGACACCCGCGAATGACGTTGCAAATGACAAATAGAATGCCTATGATAACTTTCAACAAAATTATCGAAATTTTTGTGTACAGATATATAGAATGAAATATTTAATATATCCATCTAATCTCCATCTGATTTCTCTCTTTCAGGAGGAACCAGGAGGGTAGTGCTCCTGTTACCGGATGGAAATTTAATGATGACTGAAGTGGATGAGGAACAGTACGCTGCTCTGGAACTTGATAAGTGAAAACAAATATCATTTTGCGCATATGCTAATAAAATACTATGGCAATGAATTGCACGTTACGCGCATATTGTACGTTTACAACGTGATCGTGAATTGTATATATGTAAAAACGTTCACTTCGTACAATTGCACGTTGATGACATCTTAATATTCAATGACTAGACTAGAGACGGCATTGTAAGGTGGGAAAATAGCTGGTATACTGTAAAAAAAATCAGCACACACCAAGAAAAACCTAATTTTAGATCGAATAAAAAAAGGAATGTGTTTACATACATACGTTGTACATGTGTGTGTGGGGGGGTGCGCGCGCGTGCGTGCGTGCGTGCGTGCGTGCGTGCATGTGTGCGTGTGTGTAAAATGTATGTATGTACATATACATATTTGAACATGCATGTGTGCGTGCGTGACACACACACATACACAGTCGAACCTACGTAAAAATAATTTCGGACACACAACGTGCAAAATACATGGATGGAATGAAAAAATCATATTAGACCAAAGGGAATAAAGCTCGAGGGGAAGCAGCATTGTGTGATCAGTTTGAGCACAACAACGTGATCATAAACAGTAGTGTTAAGATCATTGTACGTAAAAAAATTTTAGTTTTAATTTAATTGTAAGGCTGTAAACAAATCAATTATAATCGAAATTGCGATCTTCGTTTTAGAACGCTCGACAATGATTGGTTAATATGCTTAGAATTTTACTAAAATTTTTGTATGTGCAAAGACTTTTAGTGCGTTCCGCTCGTCTTGTTGCCCATTGTTGCCATCTTGTATAGTCACATTCTTCCTATGTTTCGAGTCTTAGGCTCTGCGCACAATAGAAGAACAGGAATAAATATTAAATTTTGAAAATAGAAATTAGGAATAAATATCAAACTTAAATGGATCTAATTATCCCCGCAGCAATATCCATCCATATATTTTATACGGCTCCATCTATATATTTCATATGTCCATAGTCGGGCACGACCGACCTCCATAAAAGTAACTTTTTAGTAAAGACAATTAAACGCGTAAACGAAGTTCCAGTACTCTTAAAAACTGTTTTTACACGCACACGCACACACACACACACACGCACGCACATGTGTATGCTGAATACTAGCGTATGTTGTGTGGAGAGTCAGCACAAGAGAGGAAATTAACTATACGAAAGATTATGAAGATTGACTTTTATGGAGGTTATATAAAAAACGGTGATTATTTTTACGAAAGTTTGACTGTATATATAAATGTCTCAATGTAAAACAATTTGCAGACATCTCCATTTTATGTTAAACTTTTATGATATCGGATAGCACAGAGAAATATGGAACACAAAAATAAAACACATAATACTTTCAATGCAGTGATATCATAGTACATGCGGCAAAGTAAACATTGTATTTGTAGGATAGTAAAATATAATATGGGGTTTTATATTTTCCAATCAATAATAAGCTTTGGTAAAAAAGTCTTATTCCACGCATACAAAGTCCAAGATGATGATACAGTACGATTGTCATGTCGGATGTATCACTTGGACTTGTAAGATAAATTGGATCCATCCAATTAAAATATAAAGCACATATAAAGAATACCGCGATACTATTTATCAAAAAATTTCTTATTCTTTATTTCATCTCAAAAATGCATGAATATGGGTAAAATGAACATGAAGTATTCTTATATGAAATATGAAATCTGATAATTATGTATGCCATATTCATTATACGATCGTAACGTGTGTCTTATAACAAATTTGATTGGATGTACTAATGTGCGCTGCAAATTAAAAGTCTAATGTAACCCTAATTCAACTATAATATTATAAGAATTTTATTTGACGAAAAATTGGCGCAGGAATCTATCAGATGCAATAAATTGACAATGAGCAGATTGAATCTATTCTATGCATACCATTATATCAATTTATGTACAATAGTCTTTTAAATATGCACTAGGGCGCACACTAATGTATCCAGCCAATGTCATATTGCATCACATGGATTGTGTATGCTTATCCATAGAATAAATAAGCGCACTCTAATGAAACACTTATAATTTCTGAACCTATAAAGCTTAAAATACAATGTTGTTGAACGGAGAATCAATTTGCGTTCTATTATTAAACCCGTTTCTACTTGAGTAGTTGCAGGTAATCTTAATAAAGATACACAAACTAGTTATCACACTGTAACTGCTATAACGCATCGAGTAATCAGTAAAAATTTAATCTCGACATATACTATTTATATGATATATATATATATATATATATATATATATATATATATATATATATATATATATATATATATATATATATATATATATAATGAAATATGAATAATTGTAATTCTCACGTGAGATCTATTTGCGATTCCTGCAATGAAAACGAACGTGGTTCTATATTTTCCTTCTATTTCTTTTTTTCTTTTTCTCTTGTTTTGTAAAGAATTAACAAAAAAGACGAAAAATGACGTTCCACATACCGATGATGTTTTATTTTAGCTTCATATATTTGGAATACGCTGGAATATATCATATGTTATTATATTCATATAAGTTTGTATTTAGTTCTCAAGTTTATCGTATAATCCCGATTAATATCGCTTTTAATATGCAATAAACGTAAAATTATATAACTTTTTACAAGTATGTCTATTTTCGACATGTTATCCTATGATAAATCCTGTTATTAAAAACGTCAATATCTGTAATCCTTATGACAAATTTTCGTACGAGGTATTTAAAAATTTCCATTATTTTTTATCACATTTCTCTCAATAACTTTCAAATATGTACATGTAGCTCAAACTAGCCTGTGATCTGTATTCAATGTACATTCTGTAATTAATCAAAAATAAGCAGCGAGGCTATGATACATATGTCAATATATGTGTGTATATGTTAAGTGTCATTTATATTTTTTTATCATTCTCAGAAGAAAGAGAGAAGTCGAATCAATCTCCTTGTCAGTTAGACGATCAAAAAAAAAATTACAAAACACAATCTTAATTGCAATCCCTAACTCTGTGGAATTTCGCAACTATGAGTCGAATAAATTATATCGGGTATGCAAAATATAATTTTTAAATTAATACCATACACACACACACACACACACACACACAGTATATTCTATATATTTGNGGGGGGGGGGGGGGGTGTTTATCATTCTCTCTCTCTCTCTCTCTTTCTCCTTCCATCTTCCCCTCGTGATAGAAAGTTGTCATGCTACAAAATGTGAGCAATTCTTCAGCCAGATTTCAATTAATGGCAAGACCTAGTTATTCTCAATTCACTGTCATGATCGAACCTAAAACACAAACAGGGAGTATTTCTCCAGGGATGTATATAAAATTGATTATTTTCTTTCGTTGCGATATCTTGGAGGAACCCGAAGAAATATTAATAATAAATGTGCAACAAGGACGTTCAGTAATTGTTAAATTACGGGGATGTCGAGACTCACCATTATTGAGAGGTGAATAAATTTATAATTGCAACAAACTCATCGGTATACGTATAATTGTCTGTATGAAAAAAAATGCAAACGTATAAATGTAAAGATATAAATGTGTAAAATGTAGAAGATAAAATTTTTTAATAGATCATAAACAAAGGACTAAAATCTTTCGTATATCATCTTCCATATCGTTATTTTTACAGTAATTAGTATCCCCTATTTCCGATATTCACAAAAAAAAATGATAAAAGATACAAAATGGATTATGAAAATTCTATATCAACAAACAGATTCTTACGAAGAGGTGCAGCTAAGTTTTCTAATTTTTATTGACATTTGAAATAATTGCGCAATTGTTTGTTTTAATGGACAATGAAAACTTACAGTTTACTATCGATACAAGTAGGAGTGCATCAAATACATCAACAGAAAGCATGACGCGATATAGGAAATTAAAGAGCTTTGACTGTGGAGAGTGTTTCGTAGGTGAACAAGTTACCTTACCTCTGATGATTAAAAATGTTGGTGGCGAGGGAAGATTCTTCATTATGAGCGAAATAGATTGGTGTTCGATGCACATCGAGGTAAGAGTATTACAAAATAGAAATAAAATTATAATCGACAATAATTATACAAGTATATTCCTATTTCACTTCAGGATGTTACTACCAATAATATGCTGATTTTACCATCTTTCGCCATGTGGCCTGTGTATTTTACCCTCAAATCGCAAGAGTATATATATCTGTATCTCTACTTTTTCCCTGATGCTCACGGAATGCATGTAAATTATAATGCAAAAGGAACAAACTTTTCATACCTTCTCTATTAGACAACTCTCTCTCTTTTTTTTTCTAAAATTAGGTAGAAACATTATATATGATTTGCAACAATTGTTCCATGATAACGACAGAGGTCATTGGAGATGGAATCATGTACGAACAACAGTAGAATAAGAGGTATACTTATTTACTGTATTTAACAGAAATGTACCATTTTAACGTATATTCATATACTAATAAAAAAGGACTATAAAAACACAAGATGTGGAAATTTCAAGAAATAAAAAAAATTCTCTTGTGAGAAGGTCTATTCTCTAGCAGCTTATTTTTTTTTCTTTTTTTTTAAATCACGTCTGCTTTTTTAAACAACTTCTTTCAAACTTCTCTTCTTGGATTATTCTCTTTACTATCCTAAAAGAGATGACAATAAATGTTTTTGGATTTCAGCCAAAAATATTATAAATTTATTAAGTCCATCAATAAAAAAAAAACTTTATTAAAATATTATGTAGTACAGTCTCGATGAATTTCATCATTTCAGGAACATTTTTTCAAGCATGCGATAAAAAATCCAACAGTATCATTTTCAGGACCAAATCTACATATATTTTTTGCATTCTCATTCGTTAAACCATCTATGATGTATCCTTGTGTGCCATATTTGTCTGTTTTTATTTGATCCTTAACAGATTCTAATTGCAACTTTGGAAATTGTTTTAATGCCCAAGCGATAATACCTTCGTTCTCTGCTATTGTGACGGTACATGTACTATACACCAATGTCCCTTTTGGTTTTAAAAGACGTACAGCCTATACAAAAATATTTACTTTTCTTAAATTTTAATCTATGTATATATATCGCAGATATGTATTTATATGACAAATAATTTGTCTACTTACGGCAGAAAAGAGATTTCGCTGTAAGGCAACATAAGAATGAAGTTGCGTCGATGTGATTGTGTTGTATAATTGCGGTCTTTGACCTAACGCGCTACATGGAGTATCTAAGAGAATACGATCGAAATAATTTTCTTCGAATGGAGGTCTGTCAGTATGAGCAAAACTGTGCTCTCGTTCAATGACAGCCTTTGTAGCATCGTAACAAAATATTTTAATGTTTTTGTCGTTACACTTTTCCTTAAATCGTATCACTTTACTAGGATTTTTTTCCAGAGCTATTATTGTACCCTGGAAATTACATCAAAGACAATAATTAAACTCAATGAATACATTGTTCGTGCTTTCTACATACATTTTCTTTTTTCTTTTTTTATTATTTCGTAGGAAATAAATATGCACTTGTTCTAATTTAAACAGAAAAGATGTACAATAATTAGAAAGAATAGTGACGTTATACAATGTTGCATGCAATGTAACAAATTAATCCTCTTTTTCTTTGAACATTTACCTGTCCTTTCATAAGCAGGGAAATATGTGTGGTTTTGTTACCAGGTGCAGCACACATGTCTAGGATTGTTTCATCTGGTTGAGGATTTAAAACTAGACTACACACAATAGAGGGTAAATTTTGTAACAGTGCATGTGGTCTCAAAGATTCATTATTTACATTCAGTTGTGGAATTCGTGAGATTACATCAGTCATAATTATTGCAACACCACTGGAAAACAATTTAAAAATACAATTTAAGTGTAAGAGATTTAGTAACGAGAGTAATCACATATCAAAGTTTCAATAATATGATGTTTGTAATTTAGAGAGATATGGAAGAGATATGTAAGAGAGATCCCCTAACGATAATGACAGAATTAAATGAGTCGGCTTCTAATCCTATATATTGTTCCATACCATGGATTTCTAACTGCTTTGCAAAATAATTCTTTCCTTGTTTGTCGAAGAATGCCATTACCTAAATATATTTTATTGCTATTTGCATATGGCTTAATCAAACCTTTTTTACATTGACCAATAATATCAGCGAATACACTGACTTTAGTATTAATGCTTAAACCTAGAATTAATGTCACAAATTTAATTACAAAATTCTCTTACGGATAATTATAGAAAGAATTCTACGTACAAAGATTTTACCATTTGGCATTCCAATAACGCCAGGACCATAAACATGAGATCCTCTTAATACAGCCGCACCGCATATAGCGTCAACGATAATTTCATCTGGATATCTCTTTAAATCAAGAGATACTGATGAATCCCAACTGTCGACTGCAATTATTCCATTTGGAAGATCCGGCAAAAAGTGAATAAATGGATCTGGTTTGTCATCCTAACGTGATATATCATACATGTAAAATTCTCTTGTAAAAAGGTAGGTACCTAAGTACCTAGAATAGTAGGAATGTGAAGTATATCCAAGGCAAAAGGCAAATTACATCTTTCCTTTGAGTTTAAAGAATAGCATGTCCCATTTGTGAGGTTACACACACACACACACACACACATTTCAATGCGCGCGCGCGAAACTGTGATACGCCAATTGTTTTTCATTCGCAAATTATATATTACATTACATTTAAATTATATTTCTTATATATTCCGAGCATATATATAATTGATATATTACTGTTTCTTATTGTAGCAATAAAAGAGTATCGCTAAAAAAAATTTTATATATTCGACATACCTGCTTCAGTGCTTTGTATAAACAGTCCAGATCGTTTGTATAATAATTCGTAAAACGATCTAATCTATAAATACTCCTCTTAGGTGTTGTACACAACCACTTACAAAGAGCATCGACCTTTTCCTATATATACATATATATATATATATATATATGTAATTTTTTCTTAATAGAAATAGAAAATACTTGATTTTGTATAATAGCAGCAAGAGAATTTACAAAAATTCTATTAAAATACCTCAATTTCAGATTGTTGCAAGTATGCATCATTAGTTATCACTTTTTTCAAGTCTGCTATTAATTCATCACGTATTTCAAGCTTATATTTAAAAGGTGTTTCTGGCAAACCGTATAATAACGCTTGTGATGACATAGTTTCTTTTTTTTTTATCTATTTTATCTTTTTTATTTATTATACACTTCGTGCAATTACTTTTAAATTGTTATCCAACGGTAGTTAAGTGTCTAACAGGGTAATTGTTGGTATAATTTATAATTTAGTAGTTTATTTCCAATACGTGGAATTCCGAATATCTTCTGAATGTTCTCTCTTTAACACATATATAGGAATATGTAATTAACTAGGAAGTTTCTATTTAACTATTTGGCAGAAATGAAGGATTTGAAGAATAATTGATTATATATATATATTACAAAACGTAAACGGTTGACATCTCTCGTACAAAAATTTCTGTTTCTAAAAGTTCTCATTTGCCAAATATTTATACAGTTATTCATTTTTCATTGTCATAACTTTAACATAATTCGGAAACAAAGAATCTATCAATCCTTAATATTTATGGAATATGACATCATTTTTCGTGAGTAATGAACTAAATGAAGGTTTGTATAAACTACTTGCTTTTCGCATTTATTATAAGGCTATATAGTAATGACAATGAAATGATTATTTAAATTTAAAAATAAAAGAAAATGTCTTCATAATTATCAAAGACATATAATTAAATTTATCCAGACAAGTCCATGTTGTAATCTATTTTTTCTTTATGTATATGTATAATGATACTCGATAATGATACTTGTGTTCTTAATACAGAAGTGTCTATGCCACAAATAAAATGTCTACCTTTGCAAGAATATCAACAACTTCGTTTAGATTTAGATCGAGTTCGTCGAGAAACTGCGAGTCTTCATCAAAAATTATGTAATGCCAGAAGAAGTTTGGAGGAGGAAAAACGTAAATGTCGAATGATTGAGTATCATAAAAATTTATTGGTACATAAATTTCCTTTTTCTTTTATATGTAGAAAAACGTGAGAATTTAAAATATAAAAACAATACAACTAAATTAAAATGTTTATCATTCAGTTTTGAATCAAATGTGTTTGTGTTTGAAAGGAAAGCCAAATTAACATAGCTAGAGAGGTGTTATTCCATGATGGAGAAGCAAACTTGAACGAAGATATCAAAAAGAAATTACAATTTCTTAACAAACCCGAGATCGAATTTAAATATAATAATCTAAATGTCCGAGACAAGCAGGGTGAAGGATTGTAAGTATAAAATTCAGAGTGTAAAATATTCAGTTTACGTTATAATTCGATGATTTTTATAGTTTGACTACAGCAGCAGAAACAGATTCTACAGGTTCGATATTAAGTGACTTAAATTGTTTATCTAAGTCAGAAGATGATTTGGATACCGATGCTATTATAAAGGCTCACAGAGAAAAAAAGTGGAAAGTGTATAAACCTAGTGAATATTCTGTGGATAAACAGTATGGCACATTAGGTAAAATTGCAGAATTTAATTCGACAGATGGAGTAACAGCGAGAATTAAGGCAAAAGATAGCGCACGCTCTGTATCTTTTCAAATTGCATCTAATAAAGAAAATACTTATTCCAAACTGTCTAATGCCGAAGCATCTTCTACGAATCATAGTTTTACGTCAAAGATAGTTATTAAACCAGAAACATGTGCTCCATGTGGTAAAAGGTAATATTGATAAAAAACGATAATTTTATAACAAGGATATAATTCAATTCAGATCAAGTTATATCGATTTCCTTTTTGTTTGATGTCAGAATTAGGTTTGGAAAAATAGTACTGAAATGTAGAGATTGTCCTGTTATATGTCATTCGGAATGCAAGATTCAAGTTACTTCAGTTCCGTGTGCATGCGAAAAATCAATGTTATTCGATGGGTCTGTAAGTACCACTATGGGAAATAATAATACAATTTTTTATGTAATCGTATTTCACAAATATTTCAGGTTGTCACAAAGTAAAAACGATGCTTGGGAATTTGCAACTTAACAGTAAATCAATTTGGAAATATAAGAAGCAGTGTGCCATAATGAAATTTAATTAAATTTTTATTTAATTTAACTTTATCCTTCTGTAAATACGATTAATACGAAAGATGTCTAATTTAAAATACGCTATTATATATATGTGTGTTGGAGATATTAAATAAATTTATAGCATTCGTACATGGTCGTTATTTTCTCTTGCACTACATTAACTGAGAATCACCCCACTTTCATCAGACATATCAGAATACAGAGGTTACAAACAATGAACTTTGTCCTAGACAAAAGGAAGGGGATGAGAGACCAGGGAGTCGAGTTTTAGCGTCGCCTTGGAGCAGTGTCATCAGATTTCGAGCTAAGCTGGCTAAAGCTCGTATCAGACTAGAGATTGGGATTGAGATTGGATTGGATTTTAACCAATCAAAGCAAAATTCACTAAACTTGAGATTGGTTTTCTTTCTTTTGGGGCCAATTTCACCAACGTCGGTTAGACTAACCGACGGTTAATTCCAATGGAATTGTCCAATCGCATTTGTCTTTGATCAGAATAAACCAATCACGATTGACACTTTAACCGTCGGTTAGCTTAACCGACATTGGTGAAATTGGCCCTTGATTGGTTAAATTTCAATCCAATCTCAATCTCAATCTCTAGTCTGATACGGGCTTTAGGGCCAATTTCACCGACGTCGATTAGACTAACCAACGATTAATTTCAATGGAATTATCCAATCGCATTTGTCTTTGACCAGAATGAACCAATCACGGTTGATACTTTTAACCGTCGGTTAGCTTAACTGACGTTGGTGAAATTGGCCCTAAGCAACATGCGATGATGTGAATAGCAGCAACGGAAGCGTCCCGTTTGATCACGGTCTCGATTGACCACAGCCACTCATAGCAGCCGGTGCCTAGAGACTTTCCATTGTTCAAGCGCTGTGAGTGGTTGGTGGTCAATCGGACCTCACCCAACAGCAACTGTGGAAGATGGAAGAGATAAATCCATTTTAAAGGGCCAATTTCACCAACGTCGGTTAAGCTAACCGACGGTTAAAGTATCAACCGTGATTGGTTCATTCTGGTCAAAGACAAATGCGATTGGATA